>CM056382.1:50397214-50524822 GCA_029718625.1 Synaphobranchus kaupii | reverse complement strand
TCTCAGAAGCTCAGCTGATGACTAACTCCGTCCACAATGCTGAATGGACCATCATCAGTCTTTGTGAAACAAGGAAACTGCCAATACTCTCTGTGCCATAGGGGATTATTACTATTATTAATTGTTGTTTGAATATTTTATTGGTCATTATAACAGGCAACACATATTACATTACGGTATAATATAGAATAAAGTCTGCAAGATGTGAATGTTTTGGTGGGACATCCATTTGGGATTTGCTATTTCCTGTTCTTTCTTTTTGTCAGCATATTTTCTAGTATACCGATTAAAAGATCAATAGATCAGAACCCTTAACTCTGTGCTTAATACCCATGCGGCTACCCTGTGTACCATATGTAAGTAATGAAGGAACACACCGCTAATACAATGCTGCCAATGTCTCTGCTAGAAAACACATCATTTAACAATATCACCTGTACAAAGCAGTAGCTAAGTAAATAATAGCAGCAACAGCAAAGCGAGACAGCGAGAATGGCATCTGTTGCTATGTAAGTGCTTCATAGCTGTGAATAGATCTGCAACTGCTTTCCTGTCTGCCAATGCCATAGACAGTGACAGTTTAACAGCCCGTGGGGTTTTTGGTCCTGGTTTCCATGGCAATCATACTAGAAACACACTGGGGAAGGGCTTAAGAGAGCAAGGCAAGGTCACATGACCCCCCCCCCCCCCCCCCCCCCCCCTCCCGATGAATTGAAATGGACAGTAGGCCAACAATTCAAGTCACTGCATATTGTTTTTTCGCATTCTGTAAAGTGGATATTGTTCTCTTGAGAATAACTGTAACTATAATGTATATTACAACTCAACACAACAGTGTAAATGTAATTGAAATGTAAAAATAGCCTTCCAGTGCATTGCCCTCCTCAGCAGAGGGGTAATTTAGTGTGAAGCAAACTCTTGTATTTTTCTTTTCGACGTGTCTGACCGGTGTTTTCTGGCATTTCTTTAATTGTTTGGTTTAAAGGTCAATGCAGACCGAATTATAATAGCATGTAGCGTTTGATCGTGTGACTGCAATCCCAAGTGGGTTAGTGCGGCGAAGTATATTGTGTTTGAGAGAAAAGGCACGCAGTCAGAATGACTTTTTGTGACTGACCTTTCTACTGCGTTTTGGGAGGCTGGGAGCAAAGGGGAGAGTGAGGGCCTTGTCTTGCTCCCCCCAGTTGGCGATAAGCACAAGAGACCACATCCGGCTGTCAGAAATGCCCCTGGAATCAATAGTTTCTTTTGTGTTTACTCAGGGCCCTCCGAGTACAGTTCAGAATGAGGCAACAACTTGAATATGAGTGAGCAGTGCTGGAAATGATCCAAACGGTCCCCAGACTCCCTGGTAATCTATTTCAATTTGAAATGCACCAGTCTAACACTGGAAGTTGTGGTGCGTTAAAGAATGCAGACTCGCTACCCCCCATCATATGCTTCGCTGCAACATTTAAGACTATTTCGAGGTTTTGGGTCTTTATTTTTTATTTATTTTTTTTCCTGTTAAAATGTAGTGCCGTATAACTAAGGCATTCTTTCATTTTTATTTATTTCTTTATTTGTCACAGGTGCTGTGATAATTTTTGTTTGCAGTGTTATGTATTCATTTATTTATTTATTTAGAGCATGAGAATAAAGTATTTTGCCTCTGAGGCAACTATGTGGAGTAGCCGATGGCTGATCTGGAAACAAAGCGACGATTGACGCTTTGAGATTAAATAGACCTCTTGTCATGTGTCAGTGTGACAATTTGATTGAACATCTGATGAGTGCTGACTCTACAAATCGACTGACTGCGTGGGATAACACAAGTGGTTATGAGAAACAAGAAAACCCCGTTTGGGTCCCATGGCTTGAAAGATGCCTTTCAGATTCTCAGTAAAAACAAACAAATAAACAAACAGATAAATGAATAAATAAATGCAAATGAGAAAATGTAATAATATACTGTATACTTAACAGTGTTTGTCAGTCAGGCCCTGTATTTGCGGTGTGCTTGAAATAGCTGCCAAACTGTGCCTCAGTATAGATTTGTTTGCATATTCATGTTATTATATATTATGGTGAAGCACTTCTTTTTTTTTTTTGTTCAGAAATAAATCCCATGGTGCTCTCTAAGAAAAATTTACGACCCACTGTAAAATACTGCTCCCACTCATAATGAATGGTAATAAATCCATATGTAATTTAAAGAGTCTGTATTCATTACACATTGAAAAAAGTTATATAATAAGGATATTTGCTCTTGGGTATTTGTCCTCATATCTTTGACAGATCTGTTCCATTATATCAGTTTTGTCAGTTTTTAGCCAGATGTTCATAGATTGTCATTATAATTGCCGTTAATAGTGTGCTACAGAACTGCAATATTTTAATGTGCTTCTCAGTAGGAGCAGCAGTGCTCAGTGCCACAGGAATGGTTTTCTGTAGGGCAGTCGGTCCCCTTTATAGAGCTCTGAATGTTCTCAAATTTACAAAGAGAGGGAGGGGAAAATATATTAATGCAAGAATGAATGCAAGTGCTTGTGCAATTTCAGAAAATTAATGCTTGGGCATTCCAGAACGACTGTTAAAACCTTTGACCAGAAATGTGTTTTAATCTTTTTTCAATTTGTTCAACACGTTTAACTGAACATAAATAAAGCAGGGTTGTGGTGCTGCAGCATTGACCTCAACCGTTGCCTTCCGAGCAAGCCAAGTGAGTCATTGCTGGAGGCCATCATCCATTACCTTGGTCCTCCCATATCCCAGAATGCTATTTGGTTTCTCAGTGGCTGACAGGAAGACACATATCTCAAGTAATCTTCAGATTCGCCAGGACATTATGAGGACGGCTATCCCCATGTAACATGTCCCTTAGTAACAAAAGTTGGGGAGTTCTTTTGAGCGACGTAGTCATTAGGGTTATTTATCACCCTCCAGAGCGCTCTGGAGAATCGCCCCTGCGACTGGGAGAACTCCTGACGGGCAGCTAATAAACGGTTTGAGAGAATGAAATATTCATGCAGAGTTAAATTTGGATCCAGGAGAAGTCAGGAGACATTAGACACAGTCAGTGAAGATCACAACTGACAGTTGTTTTTTCTTTTCTTTTTCACCGCACAAAGTTCCTCAGTAGATTTTCTGCTTGTAAAAATGTAAAACGGACAGACTGCACCCTTATGAATGGTGGGAGAAAAGGAAATTGCAGAGATGCTGTCGTGTTTTAGACAGAGAGGTATCTTTAGGAGCCAACTATCTAGCTGTGTGGAGGTGATTGACCTCCATATTGTACATTAAACCTAAGCACACTGAAAGTAAAAGAAAACATAGATACACAGATACAAGTGTGATGTGATAGCCAATTGTTGTATTAATAACTGCACATAACAATTAAGAATGCATTATTGATGGTTAATAAAACATTAATAACTGTTAATAAATGTATAATTAAATATTTTAACCTGGATTATGTCAACAGGTGATTCTAGACATCAGTAAATATATTGCTAAATCATCTGATCATCTGCTAAATGATCAATTATTTCAGAATTAGAGTGCCATTTTTTTGAGAGAGAATTTGACTTTCAGTTGCACAAATTTGACAGATTTCCGCAGCACAAAGGGAATAGGCTGAATTCTTTGTCAGAAGTGAACACTTAGCAAACACTTCAGTGGAAGTGAACATTTTCAAGACGTGAATACCTTATTAGGAATTAAAGAACACGTTGTGTGAATGTCTAAGCTGTGGCTGGCTTGACTGTTGTAGGAATGCTCCAATGGTGTGAGTGGGAAGTAGCCAGCATTTTTTAACCTCTCCAAATTGAGGTCACCACAGGGTTGTGGGCTGGCTCATCACCGCCTTATATCAAGCGGCTCTCTCACGATGTGGCGGCGAGATGCTTGTTTTCCACTGAGTGGCCCACGTGCTATAGTTTTGACCCCGGGGTCCATAAGTGCATCTGAGCCGTGCACCAGGGCCTGCTGCGTCGCTTTGTCACGGCTGGGGACGCATCGGCAGCCTGCGACGTAGGGCGTCGCCGTGGGCCATCATTGGCGTGCGACGGGGGTGCCCTCTTAATGAAGACACGCTCCGAAATGGGAACGCCGCTCCGGTGAGAGGACCCACTGCCTCCAGACGGTCGGTTGTGTGTCCTGCAGTGCCGCGCGTTCAGCTGGAAAAGGGCGAATATATAAATAAATAGATCATTCTGCTCGGAAAACAGTTTGGAACTCACTGCTGGAAGAGCAGAGCACATCTGGTGATAGCTTTTTAGTGCCAGAGAGGCAAGGGGACTGCAGAAACTTTACAATTTTTCATATATTGCACACAAAACACCACAGACAGCTATATACACGCCACATGGGACTGCACACCAATTAAACAATTCTGGCGGGACATCACTGACAACCTCTCTCTTCTTTTGGGCTGCCACATCCCACTATCCCCTCCACTCTGCTTACTAGGAGACATATCCAACATCAACATAAAGAACACATACAGTAGAATACTTTCCGTAGCCCTAATCATCGCCAAGAAAACCATCCTCATGAACTGGAAATCAAGGAAAAAAATCAATATTACACTTTGGAAAAACCTACTAATCGAATACATATCACTGGAAAAATTATCTGCCGCTATCAAAAAACAAACCGCTGATTTTAACACAATCTGGAGTCCATTCATCTGTATCTTAATTCCCTAATTATAGTACCGATTTCACTCATCACCTTTTTGCCTGTACACTATCCACACTAAACATGCCCCCCCCCTCTACTAGCTCCCTTTAATCTTTCCATCCTTTATGCAAAAAAAAAAAACATTTCATTATTATTATTTTATTTCTACATTATTACATCTCCCCTTATCCCCTTTTTGTCTTTGTTTTTTGTTGTTTTGTCTTGTTTTATGACACTTTGTTTGCTTAACTTTACTGTTTACTTAACTTAGTTTTCCCTCCCTCAGAGAGACTCCAGCACAAAAAAAAATAAAGTTGACCTCCGAAGAGGCGGGACCCCCCAAAAAATAAAAATAAAAATAAAATAAAATGAAATAAAGTCTTTCATATAGAAATTATTGGACGATATAATTATAAATTATTGGACAATATGCAATATATCATGCAGTCAATTAATAATTATACAGTTAAAAGCAAACGTTCTGGGACAGTGAAACAATTTTTTTTGTTTTGGCTCTGTATTCCAGCACTTTGGATATGAGGTTAAAGTGCATAATGTCAGCTTTAATCTGAGAGCATTTACAGCCATATCGGGAGATCTATGTAGAAATTAAGAAATCATTTTAGGGTAGCAAAAGTACTGGGACAAATTAACATAATCTTAAAGTCATCGTATTTAGTACTTGGTTTCAAATCCTTTTCATTCCATGACAGCTGGAAGTCTGCGACCAACAGACGTCACCAGACACTGGGTACCTTCCCTGGTGATGCTCGTCCAGACCTGTACTGCAGCCATCTTCAGTTCCTGTTTGTTACTGGGGTTTTTGCCAGTTCCTCTTTGTTGAAGGTGTTTTGCCTTAAGTATTGTCTTGTCTTAAGCAAGTGAAATGCATGTTCAATTGGATTCAGGATGGGTGATTGACTTGACCAGTCAAGAACATTCCACTTTCTGGCCCTGAAAAACTCCTTGGTTGCTTTAGCAGTATGTCTGGGCGTATTATGTCCTGCCGCAATGTGAAGCACCGTCCGATGAGCTTTGAGGCATTCGGTTGGATCTGAGCAGATAAGATGTTTCTGTGCACTTCAGAATTCATCTTGTTGCTGCCGTCAGCAATCACCTCATCAATGAAGGCAAGTGAGCCAGTTACAGTGGCAGCCATACATGCCTAAGCCATAACACCCCCTCCACCGTGTTTCACAGATGATGGGGGTGCTTTGCATCATGAGCAGTTTTTCTTTCTCCACACCTTCCTCTTTCCATCACTTTGGCACAGGTTAATACTCATCTGTCCATAAGATGTTGTTCCAGAACTCTACAGTTTTTAAATACACTTTCTCTAACCTGGCCGTTATCTTCTTAATTCAGTCAACTGGTCTGGATTCAGTTCAGTTTTCTTCTTCCGAAACTTATAATTAAAATGCCTGCTGAACTTACCAAACTTTGCTAAGGAAAAGAATCGAACACTTTGTAAGTCAAGTTACAAAGTCTCTGACAGAGTGATCCTGACTTTATCTCTGCAGGCTGTACAAAATCCTCTTTGATGGGCATGGAACAGACTCCCATCTCTGGACAAACACACTGCGCTGTTCTTAAAATTATATGAGGGAGGCTTTTTTGCCCATCAATCATTGTTTCTTTTTTGACACTTTGAGTGTTTCTGGGTTATTTTGATGTTCAAGTGGCACGTGATTGATGTTCTCTGTGTTACGGCAGAAGGAGGGTGACGGCTTCACGTCGAGCTCGTGAGATGGAGTCGCTTTGGAGTTAGGAGTTAAAAATGGGAGCGTGCGCTCTGCTCCGCATGACGGACTCAGAGAAATGAATTTCATTAAAATTAGAATGACATTAGACATCTATTCATAGGGCCTCCTTATCTCCCTCTAATTAAAACCAAGGGAATCAAATAAATGGGATATAACTTCAATTATTGTAGTTGCATATTTTTAGTTTCATCATTGAAACGAGGGGCTGACATTAACGTGAGTCCACCAACCTGCTAATGATCCTGGCGTTTTGACGGAGAAATCCCCAAATATAAAAAAAAAAATTGTCATGTTTTGATAAGCATTTTTCTGGTAATGTTTGTCAGCGTGAGTAAAGACTGGGTACAGATCTAATTTTCTTTTTTTTTTCTCTCTCTAAGGAATAGATATTCTCAGAGAATGTGTGACAGAATAGATTGTGACAGTAACTTTGAGTCACCGTGTATCTGACATATTGTCTCTGGGGGTTGGCAGCAATGGGTTTGAAGTCTGTACATTCTATCCTGTACGACACGCAATTGTTTCTGTTCAAGGCTGTTTACGGTATTGCTACAGTGTTACTCTACGTCTATATCTCTCAGTCTCTTTCTCCCACCCCCTCTCCACACCTTGTCTCTCTACTTCGCTCTGTCTCTACCGGTTTCTCATGTGACCTTGTCGTACTCCCCACCTCCACTCTTTCTCTCACTGTCTCTTTCCTGCACTCTCTTTCTGCATAAATAAAATTCAAAATTCCTTATTTACATGCTACACAAACCATGAAATATTTACAACGCATATAAATTGACAGAACAACAGGCCATAATGGCTTTATCTCTTGTGTCTTTCTTCTCCTTTTTTTCCCCCTCCCCAGGTCTCATCCGGTTACAGGAGCTCATAAAGGCGCCGTCTCGCTACAACATCCGCTTGAAAATCCGGCAGTTGCCGGCAGATACGAAAGACGCCAAGCCTCTGCTGAAAGAGATGAAGCGAGGGAAGGAGTTCCACGTGATCTTTGACTGTGGACATGAGATGGCTGCTGGGATACTCAAACAGGTGATCCCCGTGTTACAAAATTTTCACGTCCCCCCAACTCCCTTGCTCCACAAGCTGATGCCCCTCCGCCCAGTTCCCTGGCCGCAAAGACTGCCTCCCCCCAACCCCTTGTCTCCAAACACGGCAACCCCTGCAAAATAACTGCCCCTCTGCCCCATGTGATCTGGTACTAAAGTCCCCCAATCACTGCCCGGGCCATTTTCTCTGTCTGAAGGTTTTGCAATAAAGGGATATGTATTATCTTCATTATCTTCAACTACCCAGCATGCCATCACCGAAAATGGGCTTTATGTGATGGTTAGTTGGTAGGGGTTGTAATGTTGTGATGAGGATATGTATTTTCAAATCAAACAGTATCCCAGAGCTTGTTAAGCCTTCTGATAAAAATGTGACTTCTGATTAAAATGTGTTCCTCTGCTGTTCCTGTGTGTGTGTGTTGTTGTTGTTGTTGTAGTAGGCCTGACTGCTTGGTTTTTAACTTTCTTAGACAAATGTAGATATTTTAAATACCTCTTTTTGGGTTGTTGGATTTCAATTACACCACAGTGAAAATTGATGTTTTAAAACGTAATGTTAATTAAAAGCATTCGTGTTTCCCCTCTGCTTTCAGGCATGCATTAAATATTAAAGATAGCATGATTCATCGGGCCATTCACAGGCCTTTTTATCAATTGCCGAATAGTGGATTTGAAATTAAGGTCAAGGGCGCCTATCATTGGTGGCAAGTAGGATATGTTACGGTAATGAGCAGTAATAAAAGGCAGCTTCGTTTTGTATAATCCCGCTAATCACCTGGTACATTTCTCGGTGCCATCTTCTAATAACTCCGCTCTGCTTGACACTTCCCAGCATTCTTCAACAAACTGGCTATTTGATTACTTCAATCATTGCTCATCCTAGTTATTATTAATAGAGGTTGGCAGCCATTTTATTGGCCTTCTCTTGGAAGCAGCTATTCAGGGATCACTCTGTTCATCCTCTGATTGGCCAGGAAGAGTACATGTTGATTTTTATGTATGGCTCCAGAGAGATTCTCACTTGATGACCAGGGGCTACAGATGCAAACATTCCTGAAATGTTTCCTTATGTGTTTCCTCTTCATCCTAGAACATTCCCACCCAACACAGGGAGTCAACACCCTAATTGATTGAAACACATTTCCCGGGACTTACGAGGTCGATCATTTGTAATAAATACATTTAGAAAGACACAGTATTGTCCAACGCCATTTTCATCAGAATGCTAACTACACATCAACTGAGATGGAAGGGAAGCAAACTATCCTGAGCAGATATAAGCTTATAAACTGGGCATGTGCAGTTGCTCCTGAAAATCTTCTATACACACCTGCAAAGATGCTTCTAAAATGTTTTTGAAAATGCTAAATCTGTACATAAAGATAAAATTTAACAAAAAAAGTCATGGCAAGATTTTAGTCTCAAAGTCATTTTGGCCATTTTGGAAATAGATAATAAACAATGCTGCTCAATTGATTAAAGGCTAATGAATAGGCTGTATATACATGACCCTTCAGGAACTAGGTCTGACATGCTATCTAGGCAGCAGGTTCAGATTCATCCTGCTACTGGTCCATCAGAACTCTGGATGTACATTTTGGATCCCATGCTATGCCAACTTGACACCATTAGTCTCCAATATTGGCAGAGAACCTGCTCCCATAACCAGCTCATAGCTATGGATTTCCAGGAGCTGGAAATCAGTACACGTCTTACAAATAAAGGACTGCTGCTTTGGATGCATATGCTATGATGTGTATCCTTGGTCCTGGAGTTATAGAAATGTTTATGATTTTTGTTTTATCCAGGCTATGCAGTTCACCATTTGGTCAATAATTAATTAAGGGTTCTGAATATTTAGTCTTAATGGTAAAAGCACCTCTTGCGCATGGTTACCTGCATGCAGTAAGCCTAATAATACATTACATTATGTTTTTAAGGGTTTGGATGGAGCAAAAAGCCAGAAAGTTTGCTGAAACTCCAGGACTAAGGTTGCTTATGGTACAGTCTGACAGTCAGGGTGACGTTTCTAGGTCAGCTTTAGGTATAATTAGTTAGTGGTTCTGTCCACCCTTGGACACCTGTTGTTTCAGAGATACATGAATGTGACTTGGCTATGAACTGGGAGACTGGGTTTTTGCTTTGCTCTGTTTCAAATGGCCTCATCAGTAGTCAGAACACATACACCCTACTTTGGATGGTAGGTGAAAATGTTCCAGGGGATTTGTTGTAGAGCTACAAATTGATTATGAGGACAGATACCATTTTATAGCCTCTCCCGCCTGTTCCCCAACCCCCCAGACCCTTCCGCACACTGCTCTCTCCATCCCAAAGTTATTAAATAATAATGAAAAAGAAATAAATAAATGTCTCCTACTATATAATTTTCCTTTGACATATTTATCTGATAGCTTAATTATTTGTGACACAAAACAAGTCTTTTTTTCCCCCCTTTTTCTGGAGTTGATCCAAGGTGCAGTCTCAGCTCTGTAGACTCTCTAAACACTCAGTCTGTTGATATTAGGTGTGTGACTTGCTTTGCTGCAGGAAAATGTTAATAACCTAATAGGCCACCGGTGTGTGTTTGTGTGCTTTCGACAGGCACTTGCTATGGGGATGATGACTGAATACTACCACTACATCTTCACAACTCTGGTGAGCAATTTCACAATACAAAGCTGCTTGGCTCCAGTGAGAATACGCGTATGGATTTGTATTTATTTCCACAGCCTTTTTTGCCAAAGCTGAGAGTGCATGCATCGGGTGTTTGTGATCTGAGAATGCAGTGTTTTTTGTTTTTTTTCCGACTTTTTGTTTTATTCATAGATTTTCTTAACACAGTATAGGTGTGAACGCAGTGCTCATTCCCTCACAGGATTGTTTTCGTTTTCTCGTGAGAGGGAAAACCGTCTCCTTTCCTCGTGAGAGAAACAACGGACACAAATAGATGGCACTTTTATATTCAAGTGACCACAAACTGTGTTTTTTTCTAACACTTTTGCATTAGAGCCACTGTGTTTTATTTTATACATTCGATCTCCCCCTGTATTTTTAATGACACCAATAAATTGATATAAGCCTCTGGCTGAGGCAAAGATTGAAGTCACTCGATTCAAGCCAAAATATATAAAATGTCTAGCTTGTCTTACCAGAGACGAAGAATGCAAGTCACCTTAATTCTTTACCTTTTCAATATGGAGAGGAGGAGTTTGGGTAATAGTATAATATTCTGACATGAATTCCTCGTGTAAGAGATATGCTGGGATTTTAGCCAATGCTTCAGGCCTATTTAGTCAAAAAGTCTTGTTACCAGTGTTATCACCGTGGTCTGTGACAATTGGGATTGTAAAAATGACAACCAGGTGCAAAAATGTACTTCAGACCAAAACATTGTTTTGTCATTGAAAATAATGAACATAATAGCAAAACAAAATACCAAAAAACTAACTTCATCTCTGGGTTTCTTAGTTTTACATGATTTGATATGAGGGATAGTTCTTAGTTATTGCAGAGATATTGCAGTCTCAAGTGTTTGTAGCTTCTGCTGACGACCCCACTGGAAGTGTCTACATTAAAAGCTCTTGGTGGAACAAAATGGAAGGAGAGCTTGTCTTTCTCTCATTAATGTCGTAGCATTCATGTGAACAAGTGAGAAATAGAAAAGAGGATAGGATAAAGTGGTAGTTAAGTAGACTGATCCGACAATGCATTTGGCAGAACCCGGGTCCAGAGCCGTGAATTTAATTCACCCACCAGAAACCACACACCAGCCATAGAGAGCCCACATATGGCACTCATTTTCTGCCAAATTTGTCTCACAAATGCTTGTGTAATTTTTTGGAGAAGAAAGATAGAGAGAGACAGACAGTGTGTGTGTGTGTGTGTGTGTGCAACAGCACTGTCTCTAGAATATGGTTCAAAGAGAGTGAAGTAAAGCTCCAAATCATTGGTATTTTAGCACCCATGATGGATTTTCATCTTAATTTGTACAGCATTTTCGTTCCATTAAAGCAAGCTTTTATAAAGCATATTGCAATAAAGCACTCTCATGCCTTTATAAGCATTTAAAAATGAAGAATAAACCTGGTTTATGTGGTGGTGAATGGATCCTCTTCCTCTCACAGGACCTCTTTGCCCTGGATGTGGAGCCATACCGCTTTAGCGGGGTTAACATGACGGGGTTCAGGATTCTCAACACAGAGAACACCCAGGTCTCCTCCATCATCGAAAAATGGACCATGGAACGGTTACAGGCTCCGCCCAAACCGGACTCAGGCCTACTGGATGGATTTATGACGGTAAACACACTAACAATAACAATAATAAGGCCAAAAAAAATAGATGATTCAGATGAATGGAGATAGATGTACCACAGCCAAAGCTGTTTACTTTCCCGACATGGCTTTGCTTTCATAGAATGATGTCCCCTGATATTGTCTGCATTTTATGTGACTGTACTTTGAGCTCATTATTACGCAACACTTACTCTGTCTTGGTTAGGGCTCACTAACAAAAGTGGTTTTAATTCTTCTTAAAGCAAAGCTTTTTACAAACACACACATACACACACACACACACACACACACACAGAGTGATATTTGTACTAAGGCACTAGACCTGGGTTTATGAAGCCTCGATATTCCATTATTGTACACCATAGGTACATTTTCACTTTGTTTCATGGCACATATCTGATAAAGTGACATCACAGCATTCAAACTCATAACCTTCACTCTCAGAAAAAAAGGTACAAAAAAGTACCTAAAAAGGTACTAAAGCTTGTCGCTGGGGTGGTATCCTGTAGGTACATAAAACTGTACCCCTAGCCAACAATACATAATTAATTTGTACCTTTTTTCATAAATATGTATTTATTAGTACCCAAAGAGTACTTATTTGTACCCAAAGAGAACATTATTACATTACAGTCATTTAGCAGACGCTTTTATCCAAAGCGACATACAATAAGTGCATACAGAAACGTCATCGAAGTAACTACAGATAAGACAAAGCACATCCTCCATTGAATGTAGTTCACAGTAAGCTGTGGGTAAATCAGCTATACTACAATTCTATTCTAAATACTATTATAAACTATAACAAACAGACAAGGAAACACAGGGAACAAATATCATGAGAGGTCCTAGATTAGTATATCAGTCGAAGTGAAGAGGTGTGTCTTCTGGCCACGACGGAACGCAGACAGGAACGGAACGCAACATTATTGTACTTTCAGGGTAAATTTGGGAAATTTGTACCTTAAGGAACAAAAATGTACCTCCACTGTACCTTTATTTCTGAGAGTGTTGTTATGGTATGTCTACAGCCACAGACTAATTTCTGGCCCATATGAATACCCCAGGTATCATCCAAAGACTATAATGAGCATTTTTAGCACCGTTTCACTCAGGCATTTTAACTGGGAGTGTAGCCAAATAGTCTTCAGAATGCAGAGCCAGGCTGGGATCTGACTTTGGAGTTTAGCATGCCAGAACAACTGGTAATGTCATAAAAAATGGCCACAGCAAACTGAACAGCTGCTCTTGGGTGCTTTGCCAGTAATGCTAACCTCTACCGTAGGCTTGTCTTGTTTGCTTTCTTGTCTCTCTCAGTTTTTCTGTCTGGTCTGTGGATGATGTAGGCCTGCATCTCACACAGCAAACATAAATGTTTGCCTGCTGGCCGATGCTTTAAGATGTTGTGGGGAGGCCACTTAGCCCCCCAGCCAAATCAGACACTGGGAAAACTTGCTTTTAATACAACAGATACTGTATTTACATCTCAGCTAGCAGATAGCATGACTTAGCATTAATGCCTTTGCCACCTACAATAACCACTGTTTTCATGCCCTTAGGTTAATTTTGGAATAAAAGAACAACAGTTGATTCCCAACCCCAGAACCCGCCATCTCACAATGTTGCTGTTTTAACCCCCCTTCCCTCTCTGCTCACCAAGAGCCCAGAGGACCATACAAATAACAGCATTCTTTTCTGACCGAGCAAACAAAGATTTATGCATCTGAAGATTGTTCGGTGACTGGCTTGTCAAGAAATTAATGGCATGCGAGTTAGACTGCGGGATTGATTAATTAGGCAAATGGCAATCAGTCAGCGCCTAATGCATATTGACACGGCGAAAGGTTCTGCGAACGTTTGATTAACTGCTTCATTTGTGCGTTTTATTTATGGTCCTCTGTCCTTAAGCGCGGCACTGCGAGATTGACTCGTGGTCTGCTTCATAACAGATTGGATTGAACGGGGAAATAAAGACCAGAAATGATTTTTGAGCTTAACATCACATGGGCGATAATAGCCCAATAAAACGAGGCAGACCATTTCAGTTAATCCTTTTCCAGTCACAATGTGAGGAGTCATTCACAAAACGCACCGCCAAGGTTTCCATGATTATTGGGGGTGACATCATCTTATTTGCGCATTTTCATAAATATTGATTTAATGGCTATTCATTGCTCGACAGGGTTTATTTATCTTTGAATTGATCACCTGTGCTACCATTGGAACCATGTCACTCTTGAACTTTTGTGTCATCAAGCTGATTCATAAAATGAAAACTCAATGATAAAAATACCACCCGCTCCTGTGTGGCAGGTAGATTATCGCTGGTGTTTCATGAATAAATGTAAAAACATATACTTCCGTGCTCCTGGAGCGCAATGTGATTAATAGATTAGTGTACTTCACATTGCTTAGAAATGCCTGCACAGAGGAGCATTTTTATTTTATACAGCCATTAAAACAGGTTTAAATTTCAATTTGAAATTCAGTTGCTTTGAAACGCATATATACTTACTAAACTATTTGTATTAGCTCCCCATGCTTGATTATATTAAAATATGAAGGCTTGTCATAGAGAATTTGAAGATTTGTACAATCCTTTGTGCTAGCAAAGTCCATGGCAGCCATCCTTTATTGTGTATTTATCATCAAATTTGATGTGGAAGTTGTGTTCAACTTACTTTTGCTGTCATTATCACAATAATGTAATGCAACACTAATTTACATACAGATTGTCATAAAACTTACATAATATTGCCATAAGCATAACATCCCACTTGTCATAACCAGTCATGACAGCATGTTGTAGCTTATGACACATATCATAATACTGTCATAATGTGAAAGTATTAATGCAGTGCACTAATCAGTTTTGATTCAACTTAGATTCACTAATATTATGGACAAAGGCCAGCGCGAATGCATACTGACGCGACTCAATAGATTTTTGCTGTCTTGGGAGGGAAGCCATTTTTGTTTTCTTGACATATAACAGCTTGCTCGCTTCAAAAGAATGTGGAAAAAAGGCATCCTGCATTATGGCGGAAGGGATAACATTTTATTCAGCATTTTATAATTGTGCGTGTGTGTGTGTGTGTGTGTGTGTGTGTGTGTGTGCGAGAGAGAGAAAGAGAGAGAGAGAGATCACAAGAAAGTGGTATGAAGGCAAGAGAGAACGTAATTGTGTGTGTGTGTGTGTGTGTGTGTGTGTGAGAGTGAGAGAGAGAGAGAGAGATCACACAAGAGTGGTATGAAGGCAAGAGAGAACCTAAAAGGAAGATGGAGGGAAACAAAGCAAAGTGTAGAAGGAGAGAGAAAAAAGGGGGAGGGGTTATGATTTTGCTCCTGTTCCTTTCCTTTCCTTCCTTTGGCACGGTGGCTGTTTCCGAACAATCCGTCCATCGAAGGGGTCTCTTGGGGGTTCTCTGGAGTGCTGGCTGCCATAACGTGTGCAGAAAATGTCACAAAATGATTTAAAAATATTCCATACGTTGATCCTTGTAGGCAGGAGCATCGGCCTTCAAAGATGTCTCTCCTTGTCCTTGATCCGTCCATACTTGAGCGATAGAAAAGATGGCACAATAGATCATTTAATGGAAAAAGCTCCACTTGCTATGGATTCAGATGGCCTGGAAACGCTCATTACGTTCGCCTTACTTTTCTTTTTTAGCAAGTATATATATATTTTTTACCTTCGTAAATAAGCCTTTCTTTATGCAGGTGTATTTAGCTAAGAAGGGGATAACAATTAATCTCCTTAATTTCAGCGAGGTGACTAAGATTGTGTTTGTGCACCGTCCAATGTTAAGCCTACTTCTGTATTTTCTTCATGCAATGATTAATCTTCCTCTAAAAAAAAAAAAAAAGCTGCCCCAAGTCACGGCTTAACATGCATAATGAAAATGACCTAACAAGCTTGCCCGGGCTCATTAGCATAATTTTTCTCTCTGCTAATTGCTTTACCTTCTGTCTAATTTACTCAGCGAGCTCTAATCTTGTTCAGATTATGCTGCATCCAGAGCGGTGGTTGCCTTGAGTCGCTCGTCGTGAACGCACCAATGACAGCTGCTGGCCTTGGAGCGGGTCAGGAGGTCTCCTTCTCCCCTTCACTCCGATCAAGGTCGGGAGGCATTACATGCTTCCATTGTCAATTGCCTCCATTTATATATTTATCTATTTTGTTCCGGAGATGAGTGTCGAAATGAGAAACGTTTCTTCGCATCGGGGCCTAAATGGTGCGTTCCAAATAAGTCCCCCCCATTTTCAATTGGACTCTTCCTGAGTAGAGGAGCCTCATCTATAATTTGCACTGAGTGAGGGAAATGGTGCTATCCAGGATAGTAGTTATGTGTTAAATGCAGTGCACTAATCAGTTTTGATTCAACTTAGATCCACTAACATTATGGACAAAGGCCAGCGCGAATGCATACTGACGCGACTCAATAGATTTTTGCTGTCATGGGAGGGAAGCCATTTTTGTTTTCTTGACGTATGTAACAGCTTGCTCGCTTCAAAGGAATGTGGAAAAAAGACATCCTGAATTATGGCGGAAGGGAAAACATTTTATTCAGCATTTTATAATTGTGTGTGTGAGTGTGTGAGAGAGAGAGAGATCACACAAGAGTGGTATGAAGGCAAGAGAGAACCTAAAAGGAAGATGGAGGGAAACAAAGCAATGTATAGAAGGAGAGAAAAAAAGGGGGAGGGGTTATGATTTTGCTCCTGTTCCTTTCCTTTCCTTTGGCACGGTGGCTTTTTCTGAACAATCCGTCCATCGAAGGGGTCTCTTGGGGGTTCTCTGGAGTGCTGGCTGTCACGGAAACAGGCACTTTAATGGCATGGAGTACAGTAACCTGCATCGCGAGCAGGAGACTTACAGCGGGTCAGACGCCCTGCAACATACTGAATCAGAAAGTGATGGAAACAAAAGACAAACACTCTACAAGCTAAAAGCTGCAACGAGACGCATAGGGCTTTGGCAGGAGATGAAGCACGTTTATGTGCAGACCTCTACTGTATTTCTAGCTTCACATAAACAGGGATGAGGACTGAATCCTTCATCTAATAAAACAGAACTGGCTACCTCAGGTAGGGTATTAAAAATGTGCAGTATATTTGAAATGGAAGCCCTCTGGGCTAAGTGTGAAGCGCACACACATATAATTGACAATTTGATTCAGTTAAGGGTGCAAATTCTATATCATTGTGATATATTTATAGCGCAGTATTTAATCCAATCCTAAATCAGGGAGGAGCTGAAATGGTATAGGTTGCTGCGATCTTTAGTTTGGAGTGCAAATCGCAGGGCCAATTGACACATTAGTGCAATATTTATTTGCTTAGCGGAAACCCTTATGCAGAGTGATTTACAACACGCGCACTATCCATTCATACAGTTGTACTGTATATTTATTGGAGCAGTTCACATTAAAGACCCAGCTCAAGGATACAACAGCAATGCCACATTGGATCAGAAACTCAAAAATGCCTAGTTCCATAACCGTTACACTAAATTGTCACCAGAGAATACCTGACAGAAGAAAGATGTGCTGGACAATGGACGGGCTTACAGGAGGATGTGTGGGTTGTTTTCTTTTCTTTGTGAAAAATAGTAATAGTATTTATAGATTTTTTATTTTAATAGCAGCTTATCGTCAAGCTCAAAGTTCTTTACAATACAATGGCAGAAAATATTTAAGACGCCATAAAACAGAAGGGATCAATCAATAGAGACACCAGGACAACGATCATTTAGAAGTGAAGTTTATTAGATTTAGAAGTACCGGTGACAGCTCGGGGCTGTCTGAGAACTCCCAAATCTGTGCTGGAAAAGAAACAAGCAACAAAAACAACGTTTGGACAAAAACAGTGACCCTGCCGCTACCCACAAATTAAAAACCTGTTAGAAAGAGAGCAGCGGCTGCTCTCCGCTTGTCCGGGAGCTGTTCGTTTTGGATTTGCGATCCGCGATTTGGCCCTCGTTTTGCCACATGCCGTGTGAGGCGTTTGGACAAGAACTCATAAGGCTTTTTTTTTTTCTTTTTTTTTTGGTAGCTGTGATAGCGCGGGCTCCAGCTGGCATTGCACACACACCCTCTCATGCCAAGCCAATGCATGGCGCCATCAAAGGGACCCCGTGACATCACGGTCCCCAAGTCCCGTCTGCCTTCGCAAGTCTGCCTGACATACCGCTCTTTGAAAATGCCTTAGATCTACTGTAAAATGTCGGTTGTTTTATGGCTCGTCCCGTTTGTGTGGGTGCCTGCTCTGATTGGTCTACACTTCCTCCTAAGGTCTGCCAACTGCGGTTCATATTTTTCCTGTCAACTTTGACATGGAATTTATTGTTGTGCCTTGCCCTTTGCTGATGCTATGGGGTTCAGCGTGATGGGAACCTGTCCTGGCAAATTTCACATAGCTGTTAGTGGGCTTTTCCTCTCTATCTTCCATATTCAGTCTGTGACTGATCCAGCAGGCACTGCGATATTTGTAGTGCCGTTTAGCAATATCGGTATTGTTACGCTGCTGCGCGTTACCAGTGCTGCGTACCTCCCTTTCATCTTTTTGTCAAATTAAGACAAACTGTGACACCAGCTAGGCCTTCTCTCAGACAGACCTCCTGGGAGAGCTCAGAAAAGAGATGGATGATTCACTTTCTCTATCTTTTTTTTGTTGTAAATGTTCAGTCGTGTATTAATATTTACATGCAATTAGTCATGAACATATATATTCATATATTTTCTCATTGCTGAAATATGACGCAGTGTCATGCATTGTTTATGGACACATTGGTGAAATAGTTAGTAATTGAACAAGGGAACGAGTGAGCGCATGAATGAATGTGGAGCTGGAGGCCTGCTGTGTACCTGTCAGGTATCCCTGGAGACGGGTAACCTGGGAGACATATTTGATCCTCTGTATTTAGGACACTGAGCTGGTAACCCCCAATGCCCCCACCCCCCTCCACCATTCACACACAGGCTCAGGATGCTTCTGATCTTCCTGTAGGAGCTTGTCACCTGTCACAGCTCACACTTCCCAAGAGAACAAGAGTCAAGTATCTGTTTTTCTTTCAGAATCTTACTCTCTCGCTCTGTTTCTTTCCCCTGTCCTCCTTCTCCTCTTCGGCATCTCCGACAGTCTGCTCAGCGTTGCCCAGGAATCTCCTCTCCTCTCTCTCTCTTCCTCTTTTTCTCTTGTTTCTCTTCCTCAGCCTGGTTCACACTCACTGACTCATACGTTACCCATTTTTGCCACCCTGTCCTGTATTTTTCCTCTCTCTCTTTCTCCCCCTCTCTCTCTACCGCTATTTTTCCCATATCTCATTATTCTAAATTATATGTGTGGTATGTCAGGAAAAATGCACAATCTTGCTGAAGAATTTAGTTTAGAAACTAGACACAAATATACACAGCAATGACATAAATATAAGTGGCGGTTAATGGTTCAAGTTCTTTTTATTTTACTGAGACTGCTGACTGTTAACATTACTTTGACACTGTGTTGCTGACACCTACCTAAATCCAATAATTCTCATTCTTTTTCAGACATAATTTCAGACGTAATTTCAGTACAGTTTACCAGCCTCCATGGTCAAAGGTGCATACAAATTCCATAAATATTCCAAATGTTCCATTACTACATCCACATTTTCTTTAAACATATACTCACAAATGCAGACTACATACAGAGGTTAATATTTGAATAATAGCTCATTATTATTAAAAAAAAAAACTGAATTGTTTGTTGGGAGATTCAATAAGTGTATCTTTTACAGATTTATGGAGTATATGCTTTGTGCTAGTAACCTGGCTTGTAGTCATGCTAGGTGTGTCAACATATCACTTTTTTTGTTGAAATATCACTTTCTCTCGTGTAGCATATTAAAAAGATATTGTCCATGGATTTCAGATGTCTGAATACAACTGGCACATGCGCATAGACCTGTGTTAATTTTGGCATGTTTTAATTTTAGTCATATTTTAATCATTTATTTTAATTCAGTTTTAGTCAGGTTTTAGTTGGTCAAACTTGACAGAATTTTAGTTTAATTTTGGTTATATATTTAAGTCACAGTTTAGTCAGATACGCTCTACTCTTTAAGATGTATTTCATAGTAAATGAGCATCTTTTTAACTATGTATTAACTTTACACGTGCTAATTTGTGGCATAAAAATGATTGTTTGTGGCATTATGGTTCTTCAGATATTAAACATGATTCATGATTAGTTGCATGTTTTATGTTTCGTTGATTGAGGGATGTGTCAAGTGAGAATGAGTAGAGAATGAGGATGCATATAAGTAAAATTTTAATGTTTCGAGCCTGGTCTCATTCCCAACACGCCATTTATTAACACATTGGTCCGAAGCCCTCTGCGTCACTATACAATGCACAAGGAATGCTTTGGCGTCGCTTCTGAACACCCTACATATCCCCATAGACTTCAATTACAGCCCTCAGCATGTTGACGCCAACGGTTAACATATTACATCAATGCCAAGGGTAAATGGGAACACTGTATCTTGCCAGATCGTACCATAAGCGAAATTACAAACCGAATTTAATGATTTTGTAAAATGAAACATTGTTTGTTTGTTGATAACAGGGAAAATGAATCAAGGCACTCTTCATAGTATAAATGTTAAAAATGCCTTTATTGATACGCCATGTTTTTTTATTTGTATTTCACGATTCACAAACTAAAATGTTGATGTCCCGTTTACCCTTGGCATCAACATAAAGACACTGAGGGTTTCTGTTGAAGTCTATGGGGATACCTATGGCATTCAAAAGTGATGCCAAAGGACTCCTTGTGCATCATATAGCGATGCCAGGGCTTCTCACCAAGCATCAATATATGACAGGTTTGGAATGAGAGCATGTCGTATGTTTATCATGTTTAATATTTCAAGAACCATAACAGCATAAACGGTCAATTCTACAGCACAAATAAGTACACACGCAGCACAAACAAATGACAATATTTTCATACGCTGTCTATATTCTAAAGCTCTGTTTTGCCCTCCTTAAAAAGCAGGATTTGGAGATTCAGTACACTGCCGTTGTGATGACAAATCGGGTCCCCCCTACAAAACGGGCCCGGGGGTCCCTTCGAGATCTCAGGTCATTGCAGAACTGCGTCACTCTTTAGCTATGACACCGTCTCTTGTCACTGACAACGTTGCATTGACACAGCTAGGATTTTGAGGTATACGGATGCATGCCTGTGATTGGATAAAAGGGGCAGACAGTTCCGCGCTATGTGCACCTGCAACTTCAGATTCATCCATCACTGACATTTTCGTATGTATTTTTTTCCGTCAGGACAAAATTTAAAAATTAAAATGTAGTCATAGTTTTGATCTTTTACGAGCTATTTATTGACATCATCGTAACGAAGAAAGATTCATTGATAAGATCTTTTCGGAATTTAAAATGAACACACCACACACATAAATTAACCCAATAAATAATCACAATGGTGAAAATCTGTAAAACAGTCCTGCTTTTTGTCCTTATTTTTCCTTTGCTTCAATATTGGAATGTGACGTGTCACGGTTAATGAGCTGGGTTGGCCCGCGCCATAAACAGCCTTTAGATCAGTTACCCACAGTGACACATTCTCGGGTGCCCCTGATCATCACAGCTGTGGCGGTGGCAGCGATCGTTCCTGACGCCGGTCGGGGCACGACGCACCCGACCTCCGTGATCGTGAGGAGAGCCGACTGACTCACGAAAAGCAAGATCTGTCACCCGCACGTCAGTCCTGAGGGGGGAAAAGATCATCGCTGTGGTGTGCAGCAGCGGTGATACCGCAGTGAACCACGGGACGGCTCTGATGATCGGGGCCGTCACCAACACGTGGTCACCTTGGAGCCCCCCCTCCTCCCCCCATTTCATATAGTTTGTTTCTTTCAGATGAGTTATGAAACAGGTTATATTTCAGGTGGGAATCCCTCAGAAAATGGGCATCGCTGCCAATAGCTGCTCTCTCTTCTCCAGAGAAGCATGTGAGAATATGGCCTGTGTGATCCCCCCCCCCCCCCCCCCCCCTCCATTTCCATTCCTCTCTCACTCTCTCTTTCAAGTCTGTCAGCTCACATGTTCAACAAATACTTGTTTTCCCGGGTGGATATTTCTACTAAAGCGGCTACCTGACAAAAGGGTTGAGAGGCAAAACAAGGGCTAGAGGAAGGAAGTGGCAGCTGGTGCCCTAAAAGGTTGAGGAGGACGGGGTTCAGTGTGCAGTACAATAGGCAGCACCGCTGCCATATTTTTGTGTGTGAGATGGGGTATCTAATAAAAATACATTTTATTGAAGTGCCTTTCAACTCAGAGTTAAAGAAAATCCCAAAAGTTTGATACACGAACAGATATGTTCTTACAAATCACGGTCAAACCAAGTGGCTAGTGGCAAACCTAGTGTGCTTTATCCTCTTGCAATACAGGGTCAAGTGAGCCTGTAAGAGGATAAAATATTTCACAAATATACAACTTTACCAGTTCTTTGGATTTAGTGTTCCCAACTGTTGGTCATAAAAAATGCATTGAGATGAACTCAACCTCATTTTTGGATTCAATAATAATTGATGAAATGAATCATGCCATAGCAATATGAGTCAGAGCAGCCTACTCGTTAGCTTGTTAGCCACCATTACATCTTTTCCATATTTAGCTACTTTCACCACAGTTCAGATATAATGGAATGGAATCCTTAGTGAGTAGAAACAGCACTTAGCAGAGCGGCACAGATGTTTGCCTGCCACGTAAGCATTGGCAGTTTATATTAGCTTACTTGTGTTCAATTCATCACCGCCATTTCAAGGGGTGCTTGAAATTTTTTACATTATTTTTTAAATTTTTATTTATTTATTAAAGAGAACTGTTCTCCCCCCATTCTCATCTAAGCATTTTCCTCTGCCACTGAAGGTATAGAGACGGGTGCAAACAAAGGGGTTCTGTTGCTGTGTTCAATGCATCTTTGGATGATGGGAAACTGCGTATGGTATTCTGAGATTTCTCAATTCATATCGGTGAATGAAGTCAATAATTAATCGATTGATTCATTTTTAACAGTGTATCACAACTGGACTTATTGCAGGTGGGAAGGGGGCAGGTTGAAGCCTCATTCCCCCATCACATGCAGGAACCCCTCTTGTCACAAATTCATAACTGAAATAGCCATATGCTGTCGTGACTAAAGTTATGATTGGAATTATGTTCTTAAGATCTTATTTGATACAGTTTGCTAGGGTATGGATTTCACAGATCTGCAGGCTCTACTTAAGCGATGTACTCCTGGTGTTTACTTTTTCCATCAGTCATCAATGAGGGGGAAATTTGGCATGCAATGTATTTCACTGATCCGCTGAATCACAAATTGTCTGCGTGCAATAAAATGCAGCAGATCAGAAAATCTTCAGCATTTAACAAGTTGTTGAATACTTGGAGAATTACTGAAAGCAATTCCGGGTTGGCATGGTTTATCAATAAGCTGGTGGCTCATTGGGTGTTCCAAAGCAATTTGGAACACCCAATGAAGCCCAAGTATGCAGGCTAAAAAATCTGGAAAGATATTCAAGCCTTGCTAAAATAAAATAGTATTCAAGGACAAGAACAGCATAATGCCTTTTTAAATCTTACATTCCTAGGCATTAAAACACTTTCATGAAACTGCTTCCCGAGATTTTATTAGTTTATTTTGTATTGTGATAGCACAAAAACAATTAGTTAAAAGGATACTTGAGAAGAAATGTGAGAGGAACTGGAACTCAGTAGACTCCGCCCTGTGGTCATATGTGAAAATGCACCTTTCTTGCAGAAAGTTGCATTTGCATCTCCTACCAGATTCCAAGCAAATTATTTTTTGGTAATCACCATCTATGAGCATAACCCTTAATGTGAAGGGGTGAGGAGAGTTTATTTTCCTATACAGAAACCTGAGATACACATATGTACAACTACACAAAATGAAAATGCCGTGAACGTAACCCAATAGGTGATCAGATAAGTGTATCAAGCCTAATACATTTTTTTTTTTAAATCATTGCCAAGGCTTGTTTTAAAATTGGAGGCAGTTACAACTTGCTTACCATGATAACACTTTGGACCGAAATCCCTAATTGTCTTTGTCATTTGCGGGTCTTTGCAATGTGAGAAATATAATTTAAAGAAGCTTCCACGCCGTTCTAACATCTGTTACCTGCCAGACTCCGAAGGACCCCCGTAACGTCTTTGAAATGTCATTACTCCTCTTTTTTGGAACAGAAGCAATGATGCTTGCTTCATGCTTCCATCGGTTTTTACAGAAGAAAAAAGAAACACTTAAGGGAAATATACACAAATCCTTTTTTCTCAAGTACTGTACGGGGTGGAAAATGCATCCATAATTTTGTGCATAGTTCCACAGCCGCATAAAAAAAAATAAAAAACACACTTCCCAAATACTCTGCAAATGTAATGCAGATAAAAATCCATCGATTCAAAAGTTTTTAATTGATCGATTCGGGACAGACACCATGTAGCAGGACAATCTCTGCACTGATGTTACTTTAAAAAACAGCTGTTTTGCTTGTATTCTGATATGTGCGGCGATATCTTTTCGAGAGAATCTGTCCTCGATGCGTGTGACCGTGGAATCTTTCCGGCATTTCTTTCTGTGAGGGAGAACTGATAAGGAAGAGCGATGTAAACATTTCGGACGTATACGGATCGGAATTTCACAGGGAGGAAAACAAAGAGGTCGAGCTCATGCTATGGCTTGTGGTAGTGGGAATACAAAATAGGATTATGCCTCGGATGTTCCAGAGTAAAAAAAAAAAAAACAGAAAAGAAAAGGAAAATGCAAAAAGTTATTTTATTTCTTCCCCTCCCTTTCCGCCCAAGTGCTGTTGCTTCAGAAGGCGTCCCTGCAGAAGTGTGTCAATATGAAAAGGTTTTCACAAGCCCGGGGCCATTTCTCATGGTAACAACCTGACGGCTGTAGCCGGCGATGTGGAAGATGCCACACTTGCATTTTTTTTCATCTCTATTTCTTTCTCTTTTTTTTACCGCCGCCCTGGAGCCTGTGACAGCTGTGGTAGCTGACGCTTTTAAGATGTGATCCGCAGCGGTACGATCAGATTTGACAGTCCAGGGAGAGGGGGTGGGTGGGGGGGGGGGTGGTGGAGGAGCGATTTGGGGCCATTTTGATGTTGGGACAGAGTATGGAGAACAAGTGTGCATGCCTCAAGCCTTACATAACAGTCAGGAAATCCCATGATCACTTAAGCTGGTACCTTGATCTGGACTGAGTCAGGCACATTCACTGAAAATGACCCACCCCCCATGGTACACCATTACCCATACCTCCCCATGGCACTCCATTACTCCATACCTGCGTTTGAGGAAAATAAAACCTGAGACAAAGTGGTTGTGAAGTGGAGCAAATTAAGGAGAGCTCCAGGTCAGTCATAACATTTCAGTGCATAATTATCAATGTATAAACAATCTATTTTTGAAAATGTGCCCCGAAAAACTGCTTTGATGATGAATGATTTACAAGAATGTTTTTTAATTAAATAGTTCAGAATAACAGCATGAGCACAGCCATATTTGGCTGATTCTGCACATCTCTGTATATGTATATGGCATTGGACATGGATACACACAAAGTACACACACAACGATACGCATGCATGCACACGCAAACATGCACACAGATGTGCCCATGCACACATTCACATGGATTCGTGCAGGCACTTGTGCTTGCTACTGCTTTTTTTTCCCTACGCCAGTCTTCTTACACAATCAACAAGGGATCGATTAGTATTTCCGAGAGGACAAATAATTCTGCCAGCCAACGGGTAATTCACGCACACATTCAATTTGCAGCAGTCGTTGGAACTGGGGTGTGGGGTTAGTGGAGGTGGGTGGGTGGTGGGGGTTGGAGGGGGGGGGGGGGGGGTCCCCCGGGGGGGGGGGGTGTTCAACCGAATGTTTCCCCTGGTAATTCAATTTGCTATAACTATCAGCAAACTTGTTAACTTAATGCTTTTATTGGTTCTCCTGTTTTAAACAGGAAACGCACAGTGACTTCCCCCTGAATGGAGTCATTAGCACAATAAGTTGAAATGGAATAGACACAAGCTGTTCAAGTGTGAAACTGGAGAGTTTGGGGGGGGTTGTGTTTAGGGAATGGGGAGGCCAGTGGGCGTGAGGGGCGAGAC
Organism: Synaphobranchus kaupii; assembly: GCA_029718625.1. Taxonomy (NCBI): domain Eukaryota; kingdom Metazoa; phylum Chordata; class Actinopteri; order Anguilliformes; family Synaphobranchidae; genus Synaphobranchus; species Synaphobranchus kaupii. The sequence goes on along the minus strand of CM056382.1, from coordinate 50,498,841 downwards.
AGTGGGGGGGGGCACACAAGGTCTCTAATGGAAGCGTCATGCTGGGATAACTTTCTCGTCATTTGGAAAATAAAAATAAATAAATAAATAAATAAAAGTAATGTGTGGAGATGGAATGCACTTTGTGGCACGAATGGCCCCTTGTAAACACATTGGGGGAAAAAAAGAAAGCGCTCGCAGGAGATTAGAATCCCGGGGCCACATAACGGCTAGACAGAGAAATGGTGGGAGAGGCAATGACATTAAAGAGTAAAGCGAGTCGGTGAGAAAAACAGATGAGTTCCTATTTGATAGTTCATTGACTTCTCCTTTATTTCCAGTCCCCTGTCCCAGCCGGAGTGCTGGCTGTTCCCGTGTTCACAACGAGGACCCAGCTAGCCGGTCTCATTTAATCACAATGGGGTCGCAGCAAAACCGAGGAAAGAAAAACAGCATAGTAAAGCAGGAGGCCATTCTGGCTCAAAACCAACCGAAATTTACTACGGCTAGCGCAGGGTGATTTCAGTAATACAGAGTATGTGCTGGGAATGGGGAAACTTGTGCCAACAGAGATTTTTTGAAAATTATTTTTTGAGAATGCATAAAAATGAATTAGCTAGGAGTTTAGAAAAAAAGTATTGCAGAAAAAACGTTTAAAAATAATCCAATTTAGAGGGAAAGTAAGCTCTTTATGTCCATTGAATTAACATTTCAGTGTTAAGGAGCCCTCACCATGAACTGCAAGAAAGCAGAATCTAATATGGTCTTCTATTTCTCCCTGGACTAATTACACTACAAACATTAGCAAGGGCAATTGCTTGTTCCTATTACACACACCCTCACACACATACTCTCACATGGACCTCCTGACAAATTTATATACATGCACACACACATATAAGAAGCATAAAAAAAACACATGCTGGTGTGTGCCATGCTCAAGGTTTGGATAGAGGTCAGGGTGTAACTCTGACCTGAGATCAGTTCTGTGTAATGCGATGTTACACTGGTCTGTGTCAGAGTAAGAAAGACAGGAAGAGAGTGAAAGAGAAAAAGAGGAGAGAGAGCAATGTTGGGATAGCAAGGCTCTGTGGTAACTGTGTCCCGGATTGGGAATGTTTGCCAAACAAAGAGCCCTGCAAACTCAATTAAAGCCCAGATTTCCCCCAGGAAGAGAGGGAATGTGAAATTATCCCTGCTTGTTAAACCTGTCACTTAATTTAATTCTAATTATTAGTTATGATCCCGGAGACCCCAAGGCTAATTGTTTTTTCCCCCCGTTCATTCCATTTTCCGTGACAAGAAGGTTCTTCATGACTCTGCCGCATAGATTTTGTGATATTGTGATGTTTATTGACAGACCTGCGGCTTTTGGTAACCAGTTCACTTAAGGCTGAGGGCTCCAGTCATTTAGGTTGATTTGGTTTGACAGCTAAATTTGTTCTGGAAGAATATGAGTTCCAGATGTGGGGCTCACTTGTTGTACAAGAAAGGGAGAGCGATTGTGACACCTATCTGTCACAGATATTCAGTATTACTCTCCATTTATGTAGAGGAAAGAGTACGTCCCTGTAAAAGGCACAGATACGGCGATTGTGATATTCTCTAGTGACGCAAAAACATGATTAGAAATGCATCAGCAACCCACGCTATTTTCAGGATATTTCCCCGTTCAGTCTTCTGAACAGGCACACTGCAGAAATGGCAGGGGAGGTTGCGCATGGTGGGGTGCTCCCCCAAATGGAGTGGCATGTGGAGCATGGAGGAGAGAAAGAAGAGAGGAGGAGCCAAATTATGTTATGGAAGAGAAGGGGAGGTAGACAGAGAGAAAACTGCGCTGGGTCAGACGTTCATGCATGTGTCGTTCATGCATGTGTCTTCTTCTGAAAAAGGAGAAAATACGTTGGAAGCCTGACATGAGTTCCCTTAATTAATTAATGTCTGGCTGCATTTGAGTCTAATGAAATCAGCCAGATACCTGACATGAGTTCCCTTAATTAATTAATGTCTGGCTGCATTTGAGTCTAATGAAATCAGCCAGATTTGAGCCTAACTGGGAGAAATAGATCTCACTGGCTTTGGCAGAATGTCTTCGTCTGACAATGGTCAGGGACAGGAAGAAAGTGACTAAAAAAAAGTACAGCTACACTGTAAAACAAATAAGTTCAGTTTACTCAAATGGTAAGATGAAACCTTGAAACATTTGAGGAGGGCAACTAAATCTGTCCTATTATTCACCTGTCTTTAATTCCTCTAAATTGAGTTAGACTATATGACTTATTAAGTCACTTGTTTTAAGTTCAGACTACTCAATACATTTAGTAAAATTTCACTTGCATTTTACATTGCATACTGTATGTAGCACAACATGCTGCTTTTAGCATGTTGTGCTACATTTCCACAAATTGATTCCAACAACAGAGCAGGTGTAGTGGAGTGGAGTGGAGTAATCAGTCAGCATGTGACACCTGCAACAGAATGTGATTTACTCCCTGGAGCTTCTATCCACATTATCTTTTGTCAGAAATGAGGGTGGTGCCATCTTTGTTGATTTTGTGTGTTCATTTCCAGTTTCTGTGGATGGCAGTAGCTAGCTATAAACTCTTTCTCTGTAAATAGACTGCTCACCACTATACACAAGTTACTAGCTATTGTGCAAAAAAGTAATGAATTTGCGACACCGATGGCTCAAGCTCAAATATATTTTAAAAAGGTTGACACAACTGGGTAAGATAATACATATATAGTTACCCTCAGAGCTGTCTTTTGGGGGGGGGCAACCGGTGTGACCACCCCAGGCCCCGCACTTCACAGGGCCCCGCGGTGAGGGGAGAAATGAATTAAAATAACAACCATTTCTTTTTTCCTCTTTTTATAAAATAATATTTATCTAAAATAGCCCATATATCTCCGTGAAACACACCCAGACACATGGAAATACATTCAGCCTAAATGGTGTTTTGGAAAGTTGACGTTATGTGGGAACTAGGCCTAGCTATAGGCTCATGTCCCTCCGCTGTATAGCTACGTGCAGCTATGATATTTTCTAGTTCGCTTAAAGTTTTTTTTTTTTTCCCAGTCGGACTCGGGTACAGCAGAGACCGAGACAAATGTGCGCTACATAATGTGCGCTACAGCTCGGGAGCATAAAAAAGAACTTCAACTCTCCTTCACGTGAATGCGCTCAAGCTAACATTACACGAAATGCACTTTTCTTTTGCTCAATTTCTCCAGTTAACATTTAAAAATGATAATACTGTGGTCACGAAGCGAAGTACAACGTCTGACACTGCGACACAAGAAAATGACTCTGCGATGTTAACACGTCAAACATATATGTCTTCACAAACATTGTCATAAACGTAGGCCTACTATAATGGGAATAATGATTAGAATCATCCAGAGAAATATGCGTGAAAAAATGCTGAATCAAATTCGGGTAGGTGCGACTTGCTGCGATGCATCTCTTAATATGTTGTCAGTATTTATAAACTTTTATTTATATATCCAACCCTCTGCCTGCTTTTTACCTCTCTTTAGAATTAAAACGCTAGTGTTCAACATTGTGAACTTTTGCAATTATTTTATGGTCCACCTGTAAGGGGTCAGGTTCGGAGGACCAGACGCGACTGAAAGGGGATCTGAAAGTTGTCCCACGAAGCATGAGAAACAACCACTAAAAAGGGTGAAGGGAGTCTGTGAACGGAGCACAGATAAATAAACAGAAAAGGGAAAATATCTCCTGGCATACAGCCAAAATATAGCAACGCAGATAAGTGGGCGAGAACTCGTAGATTTAGAGCAGAGAAAATAAACAATAAGGGAAAAGAATCCCGGCATAAGCTAAACAAATAACAACCCAAAAAACAGGGCGAAGCTCGTAGACTCAAGCAGAGAATAGAAAAGAATAGAAATGCATCTAGCTCAATAACTATCAAAGAGCTAAAATAAAAGGCAAACGGAAACGAGGCGAAACCGAGGTTACTGTCTAGTAGCGAGACAGGGAAAAGAAAACCAAGGCAGGAAATGGTGTGAAGGAGAACAGAAACCTGACCCTTTGTTGCGAGCACAAACAGAGCAGGCAGAAACAGAGTCTCGCACATCCTTTTCCATCCCGGGCCACCAAAATTGCCTCGCTAAAAAATCTTTGGTGTGGTGGACACCGGGATGACTCGCCAGACAGGAGGAATGCCCCCATTGCAATAACTCGGCCCGAACTTTAGAGGGCATGAACAGGCAATTAGGGGGTCCTCTACCCGGATCCGGCTCCTGTCGTTGAGCCCCTAGTACCAGGGATTCAATGTCCCACATGACTGGGGCCAGAATCTGAGCCGTGGGAATGATTGGCTTAGGGGGACGGTCATCTTCAGATCGGTCAAAAATCCATGAGAGTGCTTCACGTTTGACATTCTTGGAGCCCGTCGATAGGTTAACAAAAAATTGAAACAGGCAAAGAATAATGACCAGCTGGCCTGTCGCGTATTACGTCATTTAGCGCTCTGAATGTACTCAAGATTCTTGTGATCCGTCCACACCGTGAAAGCATGCTCAGTCCCCTCGAGTCAATGTCTCCACTCCTCCAGCGCCAACTTAACAGCTAAAAGCTCCCGGTCCCCTACGTCATAATTTCTCTCAGCCGGAGTGAGGCCTCCAGAAAAGTAGGCACACGGATGAACCTTTTGATCCTGGAGCGAACGCTCAGATAAAATAGCCCCTGCCCCCAACTCAGAGGCATCAACCTCTACCACAAAGGGGAGGGAGGGGTTGGGAGTGATCAAAATGGGCTCTGAGCTAAATCTCTTTTTTAGCTCAGCGAAGGCTGCCTCCACCTTTGGGTTCCATTGAAACCGCGTGGGCGCAGTCTTTTTGGTGAGGGCCGTAATAGGTGCAACCAATGTGCTAAAATTGTGAATAAATTACCTATAAAAATTAGCGAATTCCAGGAATCGCTGCACCTGTTTTACTGAGTCTGGGGCGGGCCAGTTCCTGACTGCTGAGACCCTCTCGGTCGGCACATTAGCTGGCAGGTGGAATTCAAGCGCTCCCATAAGCTGGGTATGATCAATACAGGAGGGCGAATGGGGAGCAGAGTCCCGCATAATTTCAGAGGCAGAGAGCCCGTCCCGGTAGACCTCATCCCAAAGAGTATTTCCGTTGGCCAGCAAATCCCAGGCTATACTCTCCTTTCTGTCCTCCTCCTTACTGACAGAGTTAAGTTCTGGCTGGGACCAACGCCCACCAGAAACGGACGACGACGTCAGTTGACAATGTGAGGCATATTGTGGACCACATTGGAGGATGGTGTCATTGCTCCTACCCCAATTAATGTGTGGACCATGTTGCACTAACCAGGAATGCTCCAAAACCAGGGGATAGAGCCTGTAAATCCTTTGTTCATAGTTATATAATAGATACTAGGGGTGTGCAGTGATGCCACTATCTGTATCTGTATCTGTTGGACCATCAACATTATCTGTATCTGTATTTGGATAGAAACCAGAAGTGGGTGGGGATTCGTCTGGAAATGGTGTTACATATAGGAAATGTCATATTTTGTAGTTTAAATGAATTGCTATTGCAATTTATGAGTATTCACCCCCCTCCCTTGTCTTTTGTTCTTTTCCAAACTTTGTATAAGAACTATATTCTGGACTTTATACTTATTTATCTAACCCCCCACCCCCTAACTGGGGGACACTGAACAATAATTTTAGATAAGAACTGTAAAAAATCTGAGGTACAATATATAATCAATTCAGAATGAAAAAGCAGTTTTATGACCCCCCCCCCCTCAATGGTTTCAGCCCCTGTATTGCTCCTAGCTAGCTCAGCCTGCCCTCTCGTTTTGTTTTTGCGCTATGTGAAATGAAAGGTAAAATGATTATTATGTGAAATGCGATGCCAAATTCACAATGGTTAAACATATTACAGATTGTAGGTTGCACAAATCGGGAGGCGAGGGTGTGTGTGTGCGTGTGCTTCTGTCATTTGTCTGACCACAGTGACAGTGCTTGTTGCGGACTGAGCCCACTGGCATTAACGTTAGCCTTTGCTAACACTGCACTGAGCACTGAGATTTGGCGTAACATTTGCACTTGCAGCAGAGCAAGCTATAATCAGCGTAGCTAGCCAACCACTCGCTTTCGCCCTCCATACGAGAAAATTAATGACAGACTGCCTGGTGGAGTCGAGAGAAATATCTGTTTCCAACCCACTATCCGTTTTATTCATTAAACTTTCAGCTTACTGTAGCCTACATGTTAGCTTGCTAACTAGAGCCAGCTCTCGGCTGCTGTGCTGTTAATGGGTGGAGAGAAAACAACATCAAATGTGGATTTGCATGTACGTACATGTAGGTACATATTTGCAACAATCGCACTGTGGTAACTTAATTAAAATGAATATTTAGCCTATCACGGATTCTGTGAATGCTTGTTTCTACCCTTCAACTTGCAATGAATCCACACTGTGGACTTCTAACATTAACGTAACATATTAGTCTAGTCTATCAATAGCATACAGGAGACCTTCCTGAGTAATACGTGAGCAAAATATCTTTATAAACATTAAGTCACGGTTTGGTTTTATAATGCTGATTTTGATAGGGCATTTGTGTTAATCACTCCTGTTAGTGGCTATCTTAATGAATTAAATCCCTGGCAGATAGCTAGCTGTGCCGAATTAGTGCCTCTCTCTCTCTCGTTTTTTTTTTCTTTTCTGAATCCTAATATTAACGAGCAACTTCGGGTAGAAAAAAATATCTGTTCCAACGTATTATTTGTGCTTTCCCGAATAGGGTATTCGGCTCTGGATACAACCCTAATAGATACTATGTAAGCCTATGACGGGTTAGCTATGATGTTATCGCGTTAACAGCTGGGCCCCGCGTAGGTGGACTCACCCCGGGCCCCACCCACCCTTGAGATAGCCATGGTTAGTTTAATGCAAATACTGTTAGCTCCAAGTCTTCCTGTTTCCTGTTTTGGGTTAGAGCTATTAAAAGCACTAATGTTAGCGAAAAGTAGATGTTTCTGCATTCACTCTCTCGCCTTGTCTTCTTTCTATTGGAGTCATCTCATAAGCAGTGCATAGCACTGTTTAACTGGCAAGCTAGCTAACTATATTAGCATCTTGCTTTTTTGGTTTATGTCACTCCTGTTCAGGTACAGTACCAGTCAAAAGTTTGGACACACCTACTCGTAGAAAGTTTTTTTTTTCGTTATTTTTTACTGTTTTCCACATTTTAGAATAGTAAAGACATCAACACTATCAGATAACACAAATGGAATTATGCAAAGACCCTAAAAAAAGTGTAAAACAAATAAAAAAACGTCTTATATTTTAGATTCTTCAAAGTAGCCACCCTTTGCCTTGATAACAGCTTTGCACATTCTACCTGGAAATAAGGTATCAAGAGTCTTTCAATATCCTTTTATACAGAGTCATGATAGCATCACCTGTTTACCTGTGGAATACCTGTTTACCACAGAAGTTGGTTGAGAGAATGGCAAGAATGTGTTTGGGACGTGTCTGGGCGTGGCACTCATTTCTGTGTGGGGAGGGGTGGATGTGGCTACAGAGCCTGTGGAGTGGGATCAGATTACTTTCAGCAGAGCATTTGTTGCCAGCTAGCTAGTGCAAGGCGGAGGTGAAGAAGAGGAGACACAGCGAAGGCCAACAACAAGCCGACAGGGTACATTAAAGACAGGGTCCAAAACAATATTAGATTTTGCCGTATGTAGCCTATGCAATATGTCACATTTTATCCTATGTTCATACAGCAAATAACTAAAAAAATCTTTGACTCTACAATTGCAGCACATGTTTTCAAAACATAAATATGCAAACCGCCTTGCATTCAAAACCTTTTTTTACTCACTCTTGTAGGCTATAACTGCGAAATAATAATGTCGTTCCAATGTATCTATGTGCATTTGCTGTCTTTTACCAAAGCAATTAATATGTTTTAGCCTATTACTATGTTGCATCATTTACCATACATATTTCATCTCTGAAATACAGCATCCTATAAAACAGTACATCCCGTTTTCCGTGCAAAAATAAGCTATGAGACAACAATACAGTAGGCCTACAGAAGAATACGTTACAAGCACACTGACAGGTGATACAGCTGTTCTCGTATCTCCTCCCACATCTATTCCGCACATTAGATGGAGCTAAGGAGCAAGGAAAGGATGCAAGGAGTGATAGTAAGCGATTGGAATGGACCTCGAGGGGTGTGAATCGAGGTTAAGAGATGTTTTGACATGTTTTTGACATAAACGTGTCAATTTAAATCAGGTGAAGATATAGCCTGGCTACATTCTAGCCAGTTCAAAAACTTTATTTGCTAACTTTGCAACCAAATTTAGCCGGTTTTTCATGGTGTTTCACCGACTTTTCAACACAAAAATGTTCATTTGGATCTGCAGTCTATGGCGCCGATAACATTGGGCAGGTTGGAAATTTCATAAAAACCCTGCTTTACCTCGATCTGGCTTTGCATCTTGTAGGGGAACTAGATGTATGCTGGCATTATCTGAATTATGCCGTTAACCACAATTGCAATGCTGGCTACAGACCTGTAAGCCACTTCAAAGTAAATTTTGTTCATTGGTTAAATGTGTGTTTTAATTATGTCGTATAACATAGAAAAAATAGTCATCTATTAGGACTCAGGAGCATGTATTACATGAAGGGTCTCATTAAACAGCTTCATAGCCTGCAATTGATTAATAGGCGTAATCTAAAGTGTTTGCTCTTTACAATCATAATTTATTACGTTTGAATTCTGCACTTCAAAGGCTACATTTAGTCTACATTTTGTGAATTTAACAGAACATAAAAATAAATTTACATTCTAATTAACATTCAGAAGCTACATTTAGCGGCATTCTGAATTTACGAATGCGTGGTCTTGAGCAGGTGTAAAATTTGTTTGTACGTACAAACAAATATCAGATACAAAAACTTTGATGAATGCCAAAGTATGAGCAAAATTGCTAATAGGAACGATTTACGCACAAAGTCGTTCTGCTCACATTTTATGAATGAGGCCCATTGACTTTACAAGGGTATTAGCTAGCTATTATAGACAAGATATGGCCTGCTAATGTAACTTATTCCACACACTATTCCATCTTTACAACCCAGTTGTAATGAATGTTCAGAATAGCTACACCCCAGGATAGCTACAACTGCACTAGGGAGTAGCTACCGTTACAGTAACAATGTTCCTACGAGGTGCACTTGTAGTGTAAGGATCATTATAAAACTGCCTAATTACAGTTACCATCCATATAGAACAATGCAGATTGCTAAAAATGCTATTTTCAATATACAGTGCAGTCCAAAAGTATTTGGACAGTGACACATTTTTTGTTTTTTTGGCTCTGTACTCCAGCACATTGGATTTCAAATGGAACAGTATGAGGTATGAGGTTAAAGTGCAGGCTTTCAGCTTTAATTTGACAGTGTTAAAATCCATATTGGGTGAACCGTGTAGCAGTTGCAGCCCTTTTTATACATAGCCCCCCCATTTTAGGGGACCAAAAGTAATTGGACAAATTAACATAAATTTAAATAGTCATCATATTTATTATTTGGTTGCAGATTTTTTGCATGCCATGACTCCCTGATTTCTGTGACCCACCAAGATCTAAATACTCCTGATATCTTACTTTCAGGTACTCTGACAAGCGATAACCTCCCTGCATTTGAATTGATTTCTATGGGAATTGCAGGTTTGACTAGATTAAGCTGTAAATTATGCTGTAACAGGATGGAACACATGGCTGGCTAAATGGTTGTAAGTCATCAAGTGTCTGAGGTATCCAACGAGCCTCAAACCATCACTCTGCTGCCAGATATGCAGTATATATGGTGGATCACTTTAAGGTTTTCTTCTCCTGACTTATGTTTCCATCTACTGTATATCTGGCAGCCGAGTCACTGTTCAAATACTTTTGTACTGCACTGTATCTCTGATCACCTTACCTCTTCACTTGACATTTTGCATGCTGTGCTCAAGTCTGTTTCTTGCCCTCAACGGAGGTAAGTGGGTGGGGTTTAGGACAGAGGAGTGTGCAAATCCGAACAGGGCCTGTGTGGGCTGCCTGCATTGGGCCTATTTTTTGCATCGCATTGGGCCCACGATGAGCCAGTGTGGCATTTTCAGAGCTTGCCAGGTGTACCGTGGAAAATGTTCAAATGCCACCACAATTGAACACGTGTGTGGCGCTTTATTGGTTAATGGGACAGTGGTGAGCCGTGGAATTTTTTGATGAAAAAAAATGCCATCAGAGAAAAAAGGTTAGGCAACACTGATCCAACTACATTACATTACATTACATTCATTTGATGCTCTTATCCAGAGAGACTCACAATAGAGGATAAATAAATGCATTTACCTGATTAATATGGGCCATAGTGCCAGACTAACTATAGTCCCAGACCAGCGATTAAAGATGCAACATCATTGAAGCACTAGTACAAGTTAACAAATGCTAACAAAGAACCAAAGTACTAATTCTAAATACATACATCCAGTAGAGATTTAATCCATCCATATGCTGTGGAATACATTTTCCATCCAATTTAATCAGATCATGTATTTTCCTAAGTAGACATTCCTGTTTGCAAGCAAGCTAGCATTAATAAATGGCAAACCTGATCCTGACTGGATTTTTTAGCATTTTGTGAAGGTTTTGTGGTTCAAGACAAAGTTCAAGCATTGTGCATAAGGTGGATAGAATGCAATTAGTCCTCTTGGCTGGGTACTTTGGTCTTTAGCACAGCAAGATAATCATATAGCCTAACTTGGTTTTCTGTGCAATGACAGGGGCATTGTTTGGAAACCTGCAGCAGATCCGCCCTGGTACACGTTTCTATAGAAAACCCAAAAGGTCATGGTGGCTCAGAAGGAGAGACCACATGGTATGACCATTAATCTGGCTACCCGACCCGGTCAAAGCCCAAAATATGCCTTCAGGATCTGTTTGGTTCTGTTCATTTCAGATTCAATTATTTTTCATTCATTAATGTGACAGTTAATTATTTCAGAATACGCTGAGAAAGGGGAAACTTGCCACTTTCCCTGTTTGAAAAAGACATGGCGAGTTTTATTTTAATCATTTGCCACTAAGCAAATCCTTTTAAGCTGCTAATGAATCTATCAGCGTAAAAGTTAAAGGCAAAATTAATATTGAACTACAACTCCTATGAGGGTGCTATGTTTAATAGTGACTGGTGGGACTGGTTAGATCAGGGCTTGCTCATCATAAAAAAATTCAAAGAACAACACAAAATAATTCTATTTATTTATTTATTTTTTAATATGTAATTTTCTTCAATTTGATTGGATTGGAAGCTTGGATTTCATATCTCCTGCTGCAGAGTTTCGGCCTGGAAATTCTTGTTGGACTAGGAAATCCCAGCTTGATAAGGAGGTCCCATATACTGCCAGGGTGTACATCCTCATGCAAGCTATAATGACACGACTTCATCTGCATTGCACTGCTGGGGTAATTAGCAACATCGGAAGACACTTTGCCACAGTTTCAACACAAACTCCATTTTTAGCCACAGTGAGCTGAATATTTTACATCATTGAGGATTGTTTTAATTTTCTCAGTTTTCAGTTATTGTGGGCCACTTAATGCTGAACTCTGGACCATGGAAACAAAATTGTAAATTATGAGCAGTGGAGACATATTAATTTTCACCGACCTAATAGTTTATAGTTGTGAAAAACAAATAATGCAGGAAAACGATTGAGTATTGTGCAATTTTGTTTTGCAAGCATTAGGTAACAATGCATTTTTGTTCATTCATGGTCAAATTAAATTACAATGAATAGCTTAACAAATGCAGTTTGTTATTTGCCGTGCTTTGGGTTGTTAAATTATGGTTAAATTATGGTTATGGAAAGAAATGGTTCACCTCAGTGCTTGAGTCATATACCGTATGTGTGTGTGTGTATATTAGGTGCTTGCTTGAGGAGAACAAGAGAAAGAAATCGACAGCAAAGCAGCAAAAGGTGAATGCAACATTGCTGTTTAATCAGCGATGTGCTGATATCTATCGGACGAAGGAAATGCCTCAGATACATTGAAGGTTTTGTCTTTTGCATGTGTATTGTCAGATATCCGCACTAGTGTGAATAGTGTCTCGTGTTCGTGGTGATTTAAGAGAGTTGACACTGAATGATGCTCCATTCCCCTAACTAATTAAAGAAGGCTGTAATTACATACAGAACTGAAAGAGATCAGTTATGTTGATGGAGCTCCGTTCTGACATTGAGAGAGAGGCTTCCTTGAAAGTCACTGGAAGAAACGACAGCATCATAAATCACCAGTTAATGTATCTCAAACATGTGAACCTCACTGTCACCACTTACAGAAATGGATAAAATACTTTCCATTTCCCTTATGAATAAGACAGAGGCATCAATACATGGCCAAATAAAAATAATTTTAAATATCTAAAATTATGGATATCGATAACCTATATATTATGATTTGTAAATTGCAACAGGATATTCCTTTGTGTACATTTACAAATACAAATTAAATTTATATCTGGACATATTAGATAATTAATGTATTTATTTTCCAAATTACATGAAAATCCTTATCTTTATTATTTAATATATTTTTATTTAATTTCTCTTAATGAAGATACATGATTTATAAAATGCAACTTTTTGAATGCATTAATAATATTTATAAAACTTCTTCTTCTTCTTCTTTTTTTCTTCGCAGCAGCCGCAGTAGTAGTATTAGAAGTGCATTGTTGATTACCCATTGTAATTCTGATTAATTCAACTGGCAAATATGCTAAACTTGGCAACTTGGCAACCTGAAAAAATGGCCTTTTCAGTTGACCCTGACCAATGGCAGACCTAAATCTGTGTTTAGTCTAGCAGGCAGAAATTACAGCCTCAAAACATTTGATGAATTCCTGTGCACCAATGGCCTGCTTGCACTACCCTATGGAAATCTTCACTGAAGGATTAGCTTTTTCAATCTGTGAATTGAAACAGCATCATTGTTTTAATTTAATCCCATGTCTTGATTCAAACTAACCCCCGCCCCCCTTCCCCCATACCCCTCACCCCACACAAAAAAAGCCAATGGATTAGAAATAGTATCATCTCCAACTGTGTGAAAAGACACTTAATCTTTTTGGAAGAAGGGGAAAAAGCATTGAACAGGATAATTATGTTAAATCTATTAACGGCTGCTAATTAATTTAGTGTGCAGCTAAACTCTCAAAGGTAAAGATGTGATATATCCGAAGATAATGGAGCTGAAGTGATATGATAGTTTGAAAGGCCCTGCCGCTGTTTAGGAAAGACTCCAATCTCTTCGCCCGCTCCGCAGACAGAGCAGGTTAAGGAAATTCGCGAAACATCGGTATGGGTGACGGGACGCACTTATTTTGGCGATTAACATTCCGGCAGGGGTGCGCGACGGCGACCTTTCGCGTTGCGCGTGGCCCGCGAACATGTGGCGGAGCGAGAGGCTAAAGCGCGTGTGTTAATCGAGTGGCACTCGGGATCAGGGGAGACGGGCGCGGCCGTGCTCGAGCGGGGGCCGCGGCCGTGCGCCTTATTACTCGCGAGGCGCGGCGGGTCAGGGCTCTCTCTGGGTGGGCCTCGTGGCACAGAACAGCAAAGGGAGGCTTATCCAGGGGGCGCGCTCCGTCCCTCATTTGCATGAATCTGCATGAAGAAACAGACGAGGTTGTAAAAATGGATGGCTCGATCACCTTCGCTGTCATGTTACCCTGCGAGGATAAAGATTTTAATACATTTAAATGCATTTCTTTTAATTATACTATGTTAATGTATGTTTGCGTGACAATCTGCAGTGAGCCAAGCCCAGCTAAGCTAGACCAGCTAGACGGGCGAAAAAGAGGCATTGTATCAGACTGTGGTATGTTATATGTAAATACATACATTGCAAAAGAACACAAATTATATATAATAGGAATATTTAATATACAGATATGCGATATGAAATTGTGAGTAAAAGTGAATGCTCTCTAGAAGTCAAAATGAGATGGGACGCAGTGAGTGTTTGATAGGCATCCGTATGGCGCTAACACAGCTCACTTTAAGAATTTGTATGAGTGGTGGAACCCTTTAGGGGGATATCGTCTTCCAAGGGAACATCTGTCTGATTCTAAATCAACCAATAATTTTAGTCCAAAGTGTTCGAAGAGGTAAAAAGTAAATCTCTGTTCTGGGTATTGTAAAAAGTGGATTTCAGTTCATTCATGGACAAGGCTCTTTGATGCAGGGGACTGGCGCTGGCTGCATTATGCACTGTGCATTCAAAGTGATGGATAGGAGCTTGACCGAGCCAAGTGCCCAAGATCCCCAAGTGCCATATCCTTTCTCACCTTCGCTCCACCAGGGGGCGGCCATGTTGCCGTGACGAACCTGCTACTCCTAAACGAGCTTGCAATAACACCCTTAGCCAGGGCAATTTTATGATTCATTTAGCCCAATAAAGAGCTTTTATTAAAGTTCAGGTATTTATCAATAATCGCTCCTTTCAGTTGCCATGCCCCAGTTCAGTCAGGAAAAGAGCTGTGGAGAATGCGTTTGATTGGCCGGAATAAAGATATAGATTGCACACCCTGAGGGTGGAAGCAAGCGCCCTGTCATTGCTTATGTACCACATGTAACCTGGCAAATTTGCAAGGTGGAAATATGTTAAATTGTTTTTGAAAATGTGACATTGCTTGCATATAATTTGTTGTGATAACAGAATTGATTTGCAGATAAAGGAATAATCAAGTGAACTTATGTAGGATCTCATGTATCCCTCCTGTTCTCTTCTGGGCCCAAAGATGGATATCATGCCGTGAGACAAAGAGGGGTTCGATGTGAGGCAGTGAGCAGTATGTGGGAGATTCAGTAAGGGCGCTCACTGCAAGGTCAGGGAGGGAGTTCAGAGGTCGATAATTAAACGATCTTAAAGCTCAGCTTTTGTTAGATTATTTTTTTTATTTAGCACAACCTGCAATAAAAAAATAATCTAACAAAAGCTGAGCTTTAAGATCGTTTAATTTCCATTAATATTTTCGGAATTAAGAGTGCGGAGAACGAAGAGCACATGTATCCACAATTATAATGTTGATTAAAATGTGCACAATTTTGCGACACAAGTTAAAATTATTTTATTACTTGCCTAATAGCCTAATTGAGGAGAACCGGCTACATTTGATGGCATTGAGTAATTTGTGAATTAAACGCTGATGTAGCCTATTGTTAATCAAGGAAACGGATTGAAAAATTATTAAGACCAATAATCAGTTTAAAGGGAAGTTTTCCGCTACCCCAATTTTCAGCTCAGGAGCCGCCACTGATGCAGCCATTGATGTTCCTTTAGGCATGGTCTTCACAATACTGAATAATCCCTGTAAAGGACCTGCATGACATTTCTGCTAACTCTATTGTTTGGGAGAGTTCGCTGTATTTTGCATTAAACTGTCTTCTAAAACTTTTTTTTTTTTTTTAACAAACTAGCTCATTGTGAACAGTCATTCTCATTATTAACTTCTCAGAAACTTTGTTTGAAGACATCACTGATGCAGTGCTTTCTTCTGTCCAGAAATCGTATTATATTCATAATATAATTGCATTATATTACATTAACTTTCATGACTGAGAGACAAAATGGGTCTGGCAGTCACTTGAAAAAAGCAATCTTTTTTTGGTTCATCATGACAGCGACGCGTTAGTGAGTGAATTTTGACCCAAAATTCTATGAAAAATATGTCTGGGTACGAGGTATATTCAGAAAAGGGTGTTTATGTGACTCAACATTCTGTTTAATAGAATAAAATCCCATGTATTAGAACTGTAAATGTGATACTGGTTTATTTAGGTCATGGTTATCAGAATAAGGTGGTTTATATGACATATATCATAGTTGGAATACTTGAATATCAGAATATTAGTGTAAATGTAACAAGGATGTAAAAAAAATAATTTTCCTAAGTTGCCCTCCCTTATGGAAATGTAATATACTGCAGTATATTTTAAATATATTGTGACGATAATTTTGATATATTTACAATATACTGCAGTATATTCTTTTTCCATGAGGGCTTGGCCTCTCTTCCAGACCATGGCTATGTGACTAAATGGCAGTCAGTGCAAAAGCCAGGCTATTCAACTTTAAAGCAACAATCTGCATTTAAAACCGTATTGTTTAATTATGTTATCTGCACAAATCTTGTTTTTTTAACCCAGAATCCATATGCAGATGTTATCTCTCACCCCTGGTCATTCGACAGGGTGTGTTTTGGTTCGAGCACACTGCGGAAACGCCGACCCCATTCGCATTGCCGCTGACCAATCCAGGCGATGTTCAGTAATGAATGCAGGGGCTGTCTATCGCTCTCTCTGTCCAGCCATACCGCAGATCTGAGTTTCTTTGAGAGCGTGTTGAGCAACAATTACAGTGAATGGCGAGGACAGGATCAGCATGTGTTTGCTTTGCGCTTTGTCTCTGCAGCCAGAGGTTGCGCACTTCATTGTTTGTGCCCCTGCAATCAGGCTGTTATATTGGCAGATGTGTTCGCGCAGTCAGACTGTATATTGGTCGTGTTGTCTGTGCAGTCGGACTGGATGTCAGCGGTGTTAATTGCACATCCCGGCTGAATCTTGACAGTGTTGTTTCATCCAGTCAGACTGTATATTGGCAGTATTGTCTGCGTGGTCGGACGGAATATCGGCAGCGTTGATCGCGTATTCAGGCTCAGCCCTGACGCTGTTTTCTGTGCTTTCAGACCGCATATCGGACGGGTCCTCTGTGCAGTCAAACTAGATATCGGCGTCGCTGCCCTGTCAGGCTGTATAATACCCGCGATACGCAAACCGTCAGACTTCATATATGGGAAGTTGCGTCTGCGCAGGACTGCAGGGAACTGCAGGAGTGGTTCCTGGGGAACGCGGGTCCCAGAGGTGCCTCATCTGTTTGCATAGAACTGTATCATATTGATTACCACGTCCTTCTGCAGCCGGCGGATCAATAGAGTGGGTGAGGAGGCTTCAGTTTGGATTAAAAGTGAGGAGAATGGCCAGGGAACCATCACAATGCAATGCAGGATCTCACTTTGCCTGACGTGCCAGGGGCCATTCTCATATGCAATACATATATGCGCACATGCATTCTTGATGCGCATGCTGATGGCACCGCTTTAGGTACTGGGGTCATGTAGCTCAGTACCTGCCTGACATGGCTGTGAAATTTCCATCATTGTTTCATACAGAGATTCATTGACTAGGATTGTAATTTCTCCATACATCTTTCAGTTGGACTTGGGACAGTCAGGGTTGTGTGTGCGTGCGTGCATGCGTGAGTGTGTGCGTGCGTGCGTGCACATTTGTTCGTTATCTCCAATCAAGAGGCAGAGGCTGTTATCGCAAGCCCAGAAACGTACGAGTTCATGATTCCTTGAGGAAAAAAAGTCGAGGCTATGAAGCTGAAGCTCGACTCTGGCCCATCGTGTGGAGCTAGACCGACACCAGAGCTACAGTTTACAGTGCTGTTCACGAGACCGTCCCCTCCTGACATAATGACAATTTAGTGCCACTAATTATGAAAGGAACCGTAATTAATCTCCCAGCCTATGAGTGGGACAGCTGCTACCCATGTGAAGCAGTTCATTATTTGAATTGTATATTTTTTAGGCTTGTATATTTTGTTTTGCATTTCATTCCTCGGTGATGAAACCATCACGGTCGAAAATCACAAAAAACTGTCATTTTAACTTTTACATTTTTAATAATTTTTTTTAAATATATAGACACTGAAACCCAATTAATATGGATTTGCTTAGCCCACAACATTTTAAAATAACGATGCCTAATTTTAAGAGGCATATCATTTTCCACTGCCTCGTATGTAGTGAAGAAAATGAAACCAAAAATCAATAATAAAAAAAGTTAAACAATGCATAAGAGCGTGAAACCCATGGGAATTCCAGCTGTGATTTTATTAGGTCTGTTCTTTCATTCGCAAGCCCAATCCCCCAACAGAAATGGACTATACAGAAAATAATATTGAAATAAAAAATGTTTTCAATATACTGCAATCCTTGGCAACATATGGATTGGATACTTGACAACAAAAATTATTGAAATAGGTCAGCTATTGAAATATACACTGCCTGGCCAAAAAAAAAGTCGCCGTTGCACCTGTCATGCATAGTGCCCACTGTACAAGCGTCTGGAGGCAGTGTTATGATCTGGGGTTGCTTCAATTGGTCAGGTCTAGGCTCAGCAGCATTATGCAGCAATAAAATTAAGTCAGCTGAGTACCTGAATGTACTGAATGACCAGGTTATCCCATCAATGGGCATATTTCAGGATGACAATGCCAAGATTCATTGGGCTCAAATTGTGAAAGAGTGGTTCAGGGAGCATGAGGAATCATTTTCACACATGAATTGGCCACAAGAGTCCTGAACTTAACCCCATTGAAAGTCTTTGGGATGTGCTGGAGAAAACTTTACGGAGTGGTTCGACTCTCCCGTCGTCAATACAAGATCTCGGCCAAAAATGAATGCATCTCTGGACGGAAATAAATGTTGTGACGTTGCATAAGGTTGTCAAAACAATGCCACGACGAATGCGCGCCATAATCAAAGCTAAAGACAGCCCAACAAAATATTGGAGTGTGCAACTTTTTTTTTGGCCAGGCAGTGTATTTACAAATGTACTCCTTTGAAATATTATATATTCAAAAATGTCATACATTTTTGTCATACAAAAATGTCACTCCTGTAAGGGGTGACTTGGTTTCATCCGGTCTTTAGTTGCAAGCCTAAGTATATTTAATACTCCCAGTGTTGAGCCTGTTCCCCTGTAAACCCTTGGCACAGTGCACATTTATGTTTCAATCACAGGATTAAAGGTCCATGTCAGACTGTGATGCCGGCATCTCCTGCTGCTTCAGATATAAACACAAAAACGCAGTGCGGCATTTTTAAAAAAGTATTTAAAAATCACTAAGCCACTCAGAAATGGGAAAACCTGTGAAATCCACTATCTCTATGTTTATCTTTTTATCCTCTTTTAATTGAGTTGACTTAATTATAAATTTCAGTTTTAATTCTGTCTAATGATTGGTTCAATGAAGTGCATCCTCTCTCTGCTGCTGTGTGCTGTGCTGTGTGTATTTCAAGCTGGGAATGAATTTTAAAAATTGAAATCAGAAGTTGAAATATGCATCAACCGATACAATTGCTCCAGTCCTTGTTTTCTGTCCAATGTTTTGAGTTGATTCAATCAGCAACAATGGCTATATTGTCTACGTGCAAGCGTACAGTTGATGGCACTACCAGCCACCCTTACTCTCCCCCCTTTTCTCTCTCTCTCTCTCTCTCTCTCTCTCTCTCTCTCTCTCTCTCTCTCTCTCTCTCTCTCTCTCTCTCTCTCTCTCTCTCTCTCTCTCTATCTCTCTCTCTCTCTATCCTCTAAGGTGGTAGTAGGATAGTGGGGTGGGAGAGGAAGCATGAATTAAGCGTAAAAGAGAGAGCATCGAGGGTAATATTTATACTGGCTGACACAAGGGAGAGAAGCGGCTTTCAAAGCATTTAGCTTTAATTTTATTCAGCTCTGACATAATTGATTTTAATGAGATGTTTATGCAGTGAAATAGCCTTGTTGCTAAATCATAGCCAGGCTGCCTGATAGGGGTCTTCTGTGTCTTGCACTGGGGAAAAGGTTGCTCAAGCTTTTCTGTTCTCTTCCTTCTTTATTTCCTTATTTCTCTGCCGTATTGATCTTTCGTGCGGAGCATTTTGTGAAGGTGAGAGTTCACCATGATGTTTGTTGTGAATCAGTTCAAGACAACTAAAAACGGAAGCTGCATTCACGCCTGGGTGATTTAAGGCTTTGAAAGCTTGTCCATATGTTATTTCATTATCCATTTTCCATGGCAATGAGCAGCTTAATATGTAAAGTCACTGTTCCCCTTGGGGAGGACAAAGGTCCATAGGGTCATCACTCAATTCATCAATTTCAAGCTTCAAAAGCTCAAATAATGCAGGCTACCATGGATGTGCTCTATATGAATTGAGAAATTAAGGCTATTTATGGTTGTGTCTTATAACACTTTATTTAACCTAAATATGAAAAATGACATAAATAAATAAAAAAATTGAAACATGAAGCAAACATTTATTGTTAATGAGACTGATATTAGCCCATACCCTTAACCTGGTACAAGATTTAAAGATAATAAAATTCCCTTAGATTAAAAGCCATGTTATTAACTGGATGATCTCCGTTGTTGACATAAACGGTTTTCCAGATGGATGGATGAGTTTTTGTATTAGGTCGTCAAAAAGAAATGGTAACCATGGTGGCATGGCAGCCTTCAGGACCAATCAGCAGCTCTGTCAGCAGCCCCACACCCCCACACACATTGGTACAGCATCCAAAGCTATTGGTTGTCACTCCCCACTCTTTTGACCACTCTGATTGACTGGCAGGTGTGGTGTCGCACTAAGGTGTTGATTATCTGCCACTCATCGTCCCTGCCTTGGGGGGGTGGGGTGCCCATGAGTGACATGCTGTGTTCTGCTGTGTGAACAAGAACAAGCCCTTCCCCCCAATGTGGGGCTGCCAGGATGGAATATTTTATTACATGCACAACCAAAAGGTTTGTTCTTAAACTTGTGTAGGTCGTGGGAAGGTATAAAAATGTTGTTGCTTTTGTCAGACACATCCTTAAAAAATATTTCCTGTGAAGTCTGGATGTGTTCTGGATCTGTTTACAGCTACGATACTACAATGTCATTATTTAGCACGACCCTACAAAGCCTTACTGTAATGTTGTAAAAAGTCGTGACGAGGTTTCACCGGCAGGGCATGTGTGTTGGTCGATCTCAAAATAATCTCTGAATTTACTCTCGCCTGTTATATTACATAACATAGCTTATTTTCCTCGTAGATACCTGCATCCAGAGTAACTTACAGTACTTTAAAAAAAAAGAAAATGTACTGTCCATTTATACAACTGTTTCTATTTCTGTTTTTTGAAGCTAAAGAAAGTCAGGTTAAGTACCTTGCTCAAGGGTACAACAGCCAGGCCCCATCTGGGAATTTAAACAAGCAACCTCTGTGTCGCAGGCCCAGTTTCTTAACCCCTACACTTAATCACCAAACCGCACTCCCAAAGTGCAGAAAACAGGCTTCCTCAGGACAAAGTCGACCTATAATTAGTTATGCATCACAGACAACGGAACAAATCATTGATGTGATAATCCTTGTGACGTGATTGTCCTTTTTCATCACAGGAGAGAAAAGGGGGGAAAATAGTGGTGAAAATGCTTCATAATCCTGAAAAAAATGCCTCCTTTAAACTCTACGTAGCGATTGTTATCCAGCCTCACGCAATGCTTGAAAACTTACCACCACAGCAGGATGCAGATGGGAAAATGTTCAAATCTGCGCTCATTAAAAAAGAATGATGCAATCTCCTGCGTTACGCGTTCCTTTGGTAGCGTTAACAAAATGCACCTAGCTTTGATCCCTTAGAAGGAATAAACAAATAGGTAAATCGTGAAAAAAAAACATTGGCTATTCCGTTTGATATCTGTAAGAGACGCACCATGAAATAAAAATGTGAAGAACATAAATGGAAATATGGAGATTTTTTTTCTGCTAGTTTCTGCTTGCAAGTGCGCTAGATATCTTTGGTCAGATCAAGCCCATAATCTTGTGTTTTGATTCCTGGTGCACTGGCATCTGCCGGCAGGCAATGCAGGCCAGATCACGGGGGTGAAAAAAAAGAGGAGAGATATTATCACCCCGCCGCGGTCTCGACCAGAAACGCAGAACGCGCTCCGTATAATTAAAAGGAAAACGACAGGTTTCGCGATGATTTATTCTGCTAGACAGCAATTTCAAAAGCGCCCTCAGGCATGATTTCCATACAACAAATGTCTAACGTTGTTGTGATTGCTTTGCAATCATCCGAGACAAACACTAATTAGATTCTTGGACTGTTGGAAAAGGGGTTTCCTTCGGAATAGTTAGTTGCCAGACACTTTTCCCCTTGCATTCCTCTGCCAATACTATTTAACTCTTCGCCAGTGTTCAATGGGAATGGTCAGGTATGTGAATCCGTCAACAAAGGCAGCCTCGGCCTTTCGGAGTCAGTGCTTAGAGTGTTGATTAGTTTGAAGTGTCCTGGGTTTTTTTTTTGGCGGAGAGGGTTAAGGAGCTGTTGATATTGGCAGAAATCAGAGAGCGGGAACTGGAACTGTCAGGAGAACAATAGAGGTACGGTGGGGGTTGGGGTAGGGGTGGTTGAAGCTTCCCTTACATTTGGTCAGCCGCTGTTCACCACACCTGGTACATACGCAGAGGAGGCCTGTGAGCTGGAAAGAGGAAAGCCGTGAATCCACCTGTAAGATAATTACGATGTTCTTAATTGCTTTTTATAGGTGCTCTTTTTTTTCCTCGTCACTTAGAGAATGTAAATAAGAAATAATTCAGTTCAGTAAAATCAATTTAATCATTTAAAGAATACACTTAGATGTAGAGCGCCGCGTTAGCGGTATCAGTGTTGCGGTATCAGTGTTGAGTGCAGTGCACAATAAAGGCTTGCAAACAAAAACGTCATAAAAGCTTTTTCATGAGTATTCAAACTGCAGAATCTGTGCACATCAGATTAATGCATTCTTAGACCATCAAGGACCTTTGAACGCGGACAAAGATTACAGAGATTCACAGAATACAATTGTCTATAAGTTAAAATAAGCCATCAGTATGAGACAATGCCACAGAAATGTGTGATGTTAAGACATAATAATACTGTCACCGAATAAAATTGTGTTTAATTAACTCTGCATATTGGTATTAATTATCCCGCTAATTATTTGCTTGTTGATCAAAGAAAGTAAACTGAAATGGGTTGAGAGTGTCAGAATGGCTTATAAAGTAAGATTTCTGCCCCTTGAAGCTTACCAGCTGTTACTGTACACATGTATTTACAATAGCACTTCAGACTCAAAGTGAACAATTCTCATTCTTGTATAAGACAAAAGGCATGGATGGGCTAAAAGACAGTTCAATCATTCATCTTTTTTTTTGACTGATATGAGCAGACTTTCTTTTTTTTACTATTTTGTACAGCGTATTGTGGATTGAGCGGATTCAAATCTGATGCTGTTGGATGCATAGTTTCAGTTTGATGATGGGAGTCTATTGGATTCTGTGTGTGACAGCATGTCGGGTTTAGCTCTGGGCAGTGATACAGCAGTGTCATGGCAACAGATGCCTGTCTGCCATTCCATAACCACCTAACGGCACGTTCATATTTCTTGTTTATTTTCTCCAAATTCGGAATGCGCGATGGTTCCTGCTTATCGCTGCGCCCGCATCTATCAATTCGGCAGAGCAGACAAACACATGTGCTTGACATATGTGATGTCAGTCACCGTGTCTTCATCACTCCACAATCCACAAAGCAAACACTGTGTTCGAAGAGGACACTGCGCGTGCAATTTCCGCTGGCGGCCAGCTGGCACTAAATTGACCAGAGGGGGTCGCTGGTGTGCAGTGAGACACGGACCTACCTGCTGACTGAAATCTCTCCCTTCCCGCCGCAGATTATTCTCTCCCCGATTATTTCCAGCTCTGTGGAGCCGCCGACCGCAATTGTCGCCGGCGAGGCCACCTAGTGATGCCCTAGTGACGTCTCTCTCCTTCCTGATCCCCGGTGATGTGAGAATGAGGTCTCCTTTCCTTGTGGTTTCAGACGGACGCCGCTCTGATGTACGACGCGGTGCACGTGGTGGCGGTGGCGGTCCAGCAGTCCCCGCAGATCACGGTCAGCTCCTTGCAGTGCAACCGCCACAAACCCTGGCGCTTCGGCAACCGCTTCATGACCCTCATCAAAGAGGTATGGTGCAACTTTCACAGAAAGAGAGAAAGAGAGAGAGAGGACTGAGAGAGAAAGAAAAGGGAGGGAGGAATTAAGTGGGTGAAGGACAGGGATTAGAGCGAGATAAAAAAAAAATACACTATCACTCTGTATGTGTGTGTTTGTTTGTGTGTGTGTGCGCATTAGCACGTAAATGTGATAATGTGTATGTGCCTACATGTTTGTGCACATGCATATCATCAAATTCCTTCAACCCCTCACCCTAACCTGAGGTACGATATTATAATAAATACTTTTCCTCAGAAAGCTCCCACCTTATCTTAATCTTTGATAATTATTCCTTGCCGCGCTCGTTTCTGGAATCTGGGACAGCTGATCTGAAGCTCCCCGTCATTTTCGGCAGTGGATCGCGCGGCCTATATATAACCCCGATAAACCCTCGCTGTTTGCTCCCTCGGATATTAGAAGTCCCCCTGCCGAGAGCGTGAGGGCGAGGGCAAGGCGGGCGGAGGAGAGGGTTCACGAGACATTAAAGCGAGGCCGCCTCTGAGCCGCAGAACAAATAACACCCAGGTCCCTGGTAAAGACTGCCTTTGTCCGGGAGGCTTGGATATCATCTCCAGCCTAAGCCCCGGGAGTCAAGCGGATCCGGTCGAGCCGTCGCCGGTTCTGTCCGGCCTCTGCGGCGCCGGGGACGGCCTTTTCCTTTTCGTTCCTTGCTCGGAAAACAGGAGTCACGGTTTGCAGCGCCGGCTAAATCCCTGGTCACTCAGAGACGGCGGAAGTCACGTTCGTGTCAACAGTGGTCATGTCCAGCCACAATGTACGGTATATTATTCCAGACAAAAACAACGCACTGTTTTAAGTGATGGTAAGAGTGGGCGATTCCAAACAGTGGGGAAATTGCCACAGCAGTGCTTTCCAACACACACACACACACACGCACACACACACACACACACACACACACACACACACACACGCACGCACACACACACACACACACACACACACGCACGCACACACACACACACACACACACACACACACACACACACACACACGCACACACACACACACACACACACACACACACACACACACACACACACACACACACACACACACTGGTTTTCAAAATGATTACTTTGGGACTAAAATGTGCTCGCCAGTGCAGAAAGGGGACGGGACTGTTCGTGTCCAGTAATAGAGCCCTGCTCACCCCTGTCTTATGTTCGTCTCCTCACCTCCCCACCCTCCCCATAAAAAAAAACACCTCCCCATACCCGAACAATGTCTGAGCAATGTGGCTGTCTTTGACGGTGAGACGCGGTCATTGTCTTGCCATAATATCGGACACCCTGGCATGGGAATGGTGTTCATTTGTGTAGGTGCGTTCTTGTCTTCTCAACTGCTGAAAAGTAAATAATTTAATGTAAATCAATAATTAATTTTTCAATTTAGGCAAAGAAAATGTATTCGGCTAGCCTGCTTCTGAGTGTTTTTTCTGCTCTCCCCTTCCCCACAGGCCCACTGGGACGGGCTGACCGGGCGGATTACTTTCAACAAAACCAACGGCCTCCGGACCGATTTTGATTTAGATGTGATCAGTCTGAAGGAGGAGGGGCTAGAGAAGGTAATAGGTGTGCGTGTGTGTGTGTGTGTGTGTGTGTGTGTGTGTATGTGTGTGTGTGTGTGTGCGTGTGTGCGTGTGTGTGTGTGTGTGCCTGTGTCTGTGTGTATATTTGTGTTCGTATATGTATAGTATTCTAGTATGTGCATGCATGTGTGTATATGTGTGTTGTTTTTTGTGTTGGCACCTTGATTAACAATTTTATGTGTCCATAGTAGACACACACAGGCACACACACATGCACGCAGTAAAGTAACGTGACGTGGAGGGAAATGGTTCTTGCGCTAGACAAAGCTATTCCCAGCCGCTGGAGTAAACGTGACCTGCCCCCTCTGGCCCACACGCATGCGTGTCTGAGTGTGTGTGTGTGTGTGTGTGTGTGTGTCGGCACCTCAATGAATAATTTACTCTTTTAATAAAAGCTCCCTTCAGACATCCCCCCTACCCTCTCCGGCTTGGCAGAGGCCAAATTAAAGAGTTGATTTGCAATTACAAACTATAGTTTAAACATTTCTGAAGGCGTCTGAAGCACTTTGTGTTCGTGGCGAGAGTTTATTGCTGGTAAATTAGCTCGGCGGCAGCGCGGGGCCAGATGAGATTCCCGGGTATAATTGTGTCAGAATGAAGAGGAGGTTGTGTGTGCCACGGCGGCTGCACCAGACCGGCGGGGCCTGGGACACTTTAACATGCCCCTCTTCTCTCAGCGGGCGAACGGGGCAACGTTCACATATCGGCGGCACTTTCCAAAACTAGTAAAAATTCAGATTCAGACTCCTCCTGCTCCTCCTCCACTCCACCTGGGTACAGGTAAAACTCAGGGCCAGCGTGGTTGCCCAGAGGTCACAGAGCAAATCAGAGGATTATAGCGCAAAAAAGTGCTTCTTTGTGTGCACTTCTGCTTGTGTATGTGTTTTCACATGTGCGCGTGTGTATGTGTGTGTGTGTGCATGCATGTGTGTGTGTGTGTGTGTTTGTGTGTGTCTGTGATCACTTTTGTTAATTTTTTTAAATAAAGTGAGAACAAGTGAGCACTTCAGCTTTTAAGCGGAACGGCTCGTTTGAGCACCATCGATCGTTATCAAGCACACGTCAAACCGACTAACGCGTTCTCGTGACGACCCACGCTGCCGCCGCTACTGCTGAGGCGCCACGGTTCCGATCGGTGGCAGGGAACCAAATTAGAGTTAAATTCCACTGCACCCCACGATGCAACTTCAGCTCGCTCACCATCCCCCAGCCAGGATCCATCCCCCGCCAGCCAGGATCTAAGCTGACCACGCTCATGTGCTATTCACTATTCCTCTAGGACAACGTGGCACACGTGCACCGCTCTTTTCTCCCTCTTCTAAAGCAACAAATGTGCGAATGACAGGGCATGCAACTGCAGTGGGCGCGGTTCATGGACGATGCCATATTTCTGACCGCAGATCGGAACGTGGGACCCCCCGAGCGGCTTGAACATGACCGAGAACCAGAAGGGAAAGTCGACCAACGTTACGGATTCCTTGTCTAACAGGTCCCTGGTCGTCTCCACCATACTGGTAAGCATTATATTTGAATGTGGCCATTGTGGTGAGTCAGTTTTGTTATCATCGCCTTCGCCAATGATCCAGATTGGGCCAATGGAAATTGAATTCTCAGGTGGCAACAGTTTCCTAATTTTCTGTCCTTTTAATGGAAGAGCTACATTAGCTTAATGGTTTTCCCATGACCAAATTTACAACTTGCCTCGCCTCTCCTCTCAATGACGAATGGGCTTCGTTTTTTCTTTTCTTTTTTTGGATCGATGTTGCGCAGATGTAGCTCAGATTCAGAGATCTTTAAATCCCACGGATGGCTCATCCTATCCACTGAGATCACTAAATAAGCCCGTCCACATCTGATCAAGATCGGTTTTCCAGTATCGGTCCAGCGAAAACAAGGGGTTTCATTGTGAGCCAGTTGAACTTCCCCATAAAAATAATTATAGAAATGCATTACATCTCTGTTGTGCAAAGTTAAACCAACTTTTTAAATTTTTGCAATTGGGTTTATCTTGTCAGTGCACTTACCTTGAAGATTAACTGACTGATTGTCCAGTAAGATTTCACGCTCTGAAATTCGCCTTGCCCAGTTTACATTCTTGCAGCTAGCTAATAAATTGAATCATTTAATTATTCTGCTCACTAGAGTTAAATAAGGCAGTTTCTGCAGGATTACGGATTGAGTGCACTCTTTCTCCAGTGAATTCATCTTCAAAGTAATCTTTGGTACTAAAGATATTTTATATGAGTACATATATGCACATTATTATGTTAATGTTACAGCACTCTAATTATGACCTCTCAGCTTCCTTACATTTTAGTAGATTTTAGTCTGTCCTTTAGTATTCTCAAAGGTTCTTGAATATAGTCCTATGATGTAATTATTATTGAACACTGCATATGCTTTTACTGTAAGTATCAATAAATAATTCCTTAGGTGCTCATCCTTTGATATCTTGCTTTAATTAATGACTTTAGGGCGACACACTGTTGTGATTTTCTTAAATATTTTTTTCCCCCTCTTAATCTTTGAAGTAATAGCAGTCTCTGTGTGAGTCACTATGACAAAATGAGTAGCTGAGAGAATCAAAAAATTACACCAATTTACAATCCTATTATTACGTTGTGGAATAGAAAAATAATGGTATTAAATAATTGACGGTTGTCATTATTTACCCTAAAGTACATTTCCCCCCCCACGCATGCCATGCACAGATAGAATTGCCGTTATTACTAAAGATTGTACATGCACATAATTGCTGTATCAAAAGTGACTCATGGTGCAGACACAGTACACTGGTTCGGCGATAGGAAAAAACTATAGAGTGTTGATAATTGTGTTTGAATGGAGAATTAGGGCTTGAATGATGTGCGCGCTTAATAACTTGATGGAGTTGTTGGAGAAACATTTACAGCTCTCTGGATCATTCGTAAGGGGAAAGGCATTGTACGGCATGCCAGCGTCCTGCAGCACAATGTCCTTACAGACAATTCCCGCTGACCACTTGGCAGGCAATCTATCCGCAGCGAGGGTCACATGGGCTGTGTGTCAGAATGTTACGCAAATGTGCACCGCTCTCTGCAAAGTCATACACCACGTTAAGAGCATTAATTAGTTCAACAAAATTTTTTTTTGTCATCAGCAAGAAGTGTTAAAAAGTAACGCCATTTTATGAATAATGGGGCACTCTATTGGCATAGCGGCCATACCTTTTAATTCCCGCACAAACACGTGCGGAGGACACACAAACGCGCACACACACACACACACACACACACACACACACACACACACACACACACACACACACACACACAGACACCCTTAAGAAAACACACATAAGAAAATATTCCAACTGGAGTTGATTATTGATGCCCGTACAACTGATGTGAAGTCTAGCTTTTATCTCAATTAAACTTCTTCAATGAAAACATTTGTGTCTCACTTTTAAGCTGTAACAAGATGTGCAAATCAATTTCTTGGATCTCTCTCTTTCTCACACTCACACACGCATACACATACACGCAAGCACGCATACACACACACACACACACACACACACACACACACACACACACACACACAGATGTCAATACTATGCCACTGCATCTCTCCTGGGATGGGAAAAGCTTTTTAAACATTCAGGCCTGGATTGAGTCAGCATTTGTCCTTAACATTGACTCAGTTAAATGCAAGTGTTAGTGTTTAGCTTTGCCTTAAGGGCCCTATGTTGGTGACACAGTAGCGCAAATGCGCCTGGATACAAGCGGAATTGCTATGTTTGGTTTCCTTTTTGAACTGTTTAATGTTATTCTGGTCTTTCTTTAGATCAGAAAGCATGCGGACTTAATGAGTAGCACCCTGTCTTAATGTAGACTACCAAAACGAATAACACAGTGATGCGCTCAAAAAAATAACCCTCCTCACTGGAAACTCCATTTGCAGAATACACTGTGTGGCCTGTACTCTGCTTTATGTCTTATTATTTAGTTGTGTTTTTTTTATAGCATATCTGCTGTGTAACTGTGCACTGGGGGGGACAGTTAATAAACTACGCATTGTTTTTCCAATAATATGGAGTGATCACATTTTTCATCGTTTCCATTTTACTACAAATAAAACTGTATTTCTCCAAAATGTTTTTTTCAGCAATAGAGACATACCCCTTTGTCTACTTTTGATAGCATTCAGATTTCTTATCATTGGAAAGTGATTTGTTTCGGTTTAATGCTCGCCTTTCTACATCAGAGCTTGATATCGATAAGGCATAATTGCATGTGCTATTTTTGTTTCTTCCGGGTTCAATCGACTGCAGAGCATCGCACGTGCATCAATGAAAGGTAATTAAAGTGGAGAATATGTATCGGGTTACTTAAATAGACTGTTGACTTCAAAAAGCAGTGTATACATTTTAGTACTGCAAATGGTAATAAAATATATTATTGGATGAAAATGCACAAAGCAAAAATAAATACACTAAACAACTAACGCACACCATCATCTTCCTCTAATTTGCATGCTATCTTACTGTAATTGTGTATGTTGTGACTGCATCTCCAGGATAAGTATATCTTGTAGTATCCTATGGCACTGATGCAATGTTACTAAAGCAAAAGAGAGTTGCTACTATAGTCGTAATGAAAGCAAACCTCCACTACACCCACAGGTAATTAATTTGTCTAAAAACAACCTCTTTGCTGTTTGCAGGTATGCTATAGTCTCTGTTCATAAACAAAATGGAAATGGACATGCCTTAATTTGCCAGTGCTTATATGAAATATCGCCCATGCAGTTTGATGAGTTCAACAGTCACATATATTAATTCGCAAAACTGTGTTTTGAAAAAAATTACTAATTTAATCCCAAATGTAGATTGGTTTAATCCCAAATTATGGACAACTGCAGTTTGGTTGCAGGGCAACTCAGGATTCAAGGCACTGTGTGGTACTGTGGGATACCACATCTCACCACGGTGTACTGAACAAGCTCAGCTCCTCATGGGAGGTGCTTATCTCTGCATGTAAGCAGTTCGCCAGACCTGAGGAACAATTAATTAAAACGGAATTCAATACCAGACTTTTATTTACTGCAGGTTGTGTAATCTATCAGTCGCCAATCGGGGCAAAATGAAGCAGTACAAATCTGTGCTCGCTCAGTCTGGCCCTTGAGGATCAAAGTGACACAAGTGGAGAGAGAGAAGGAGAGATAGAATGAAAATGAAGAGAGCAGAGAGAAGATTTTAAAGAATAAATAATGTATCCAGGTGTCTCATGAATTTTTCATTGTGCTGGTATTATGTGTACAATACATTTTGATGGCTTGTGAGAAGAAGGCCTTGATTGTCCTCACTTATTCAGGACACGTCATGATTACAAATAAGAAGATAAAAAATAAAAACCAAAGTGAGAGAAACTTTTCAGATCATAGGAAATCATTCTGACAGATCTTAAAATATGGAGAGTGGAAAGCTAGAGCCATGACAGCGTGTGAAAGTATTATCCAATTGGTTTTGAAACAGTCCCCCAAATGGCCGCCTATGACTCCAACATATCAGTTATATTACATGAGAACATCAGACTGGAGCAATATTGTTAACTATATTTTACTATTACTACTACTACTATTACTACTACTACCACTACTACTACTATTACTACTACTACCACTACTACTACTATTAATAATAATAATAATAATAATAATAATAATAATAAACATGGTATTGATCATCATAATGAACATGATAATGATCATTACCATAATGAATATGATAATTATCTCCATAGTTGTAATTGTGCTTCTCAGATGGTACCCAAGCAAGTAACAATCATTGCCAAAGAGAAGAGTCAAAAGTTTGATCACCACTACAAGACCACAGAATAAAAATCCAATTGGAATCCCAGAGTCTTTTGAACTCATTGGCTCATCCCTGGGTCTCGCTGTTTTCATTATCCGTAGGCCACCTGATTCAGCTGGGCACCATCTTCAGTGACCTGATCTAATTTCTGTCAAAAAGCTGAAGTTTGAGCCGTTCACAGGGAGTTGGCCTGCAGTTTTTGCTCTGCAGAATGGTGCAAATGTTCATAGCTGGAACAGAAGATTTGGTGGCCTCATAACTCGCTGTCAAATTTATTTTCTTTAGGGAAGGACCTCACACCTAAGTATTAAAATACGACTCCATCATTAGTGCAGTCTAGCACATAGCAGGCATCCATGTTGTAATAAGTCTGTGGCGGAAGGTAGAGGTCACCATAAAAGACTCCTTGACCCCGCTTTTTGGATATGGTTCAGAGATTTTTTTTAAATTATTTTTTTTGCATAACAAACTTCTGTCTGGATGTAGGAAATTAATATGGCTTGAAAAAAATGCTTAAAAAATGCCTAGAAATGAATGAGCATCATTAGTTCATGAAGAGACACAAAATCCATACTTTAATTCATTTAAGAAGAATAAGGATGATTTTGCATTAAGGGAATGTATCCCTGGAGTACAATAAGTGCTGTATTGTTTTAATTAGGCATGTTCTGTGGTGTTCTCTCTGTGAGTGTTGTACCCAAACAACACATTGCTGTCCTTCAGCAGAGTTTCAGAAATGTAGAGTGAACATTCAAAGTATTACCAAATATTAACCATCGACAACCTGAGTTCAGCATTATAAGATTATATACACATGTAGCCTATACCCAAACACTCATATGTGAAAATATGAAATTAATGTGGCCAAATAACTTCGTACTCACACTACGGATAATGCAGGTATGCATATCTGTCTGTACATATGAAAAATAGGTTAGAAATACTATACAACCTCAGATACAATCTTCTGAGTTAAAGACTGAACCCAGAAGTAGCATAAGAAATGACACCTTTTGAAGCTATTATGAATTACATATATTCGCTTTGTTCACCGATGCAGAAAAGTGAGCATTAAACCCGAAATGAGTCACATTTTCCATTGATGAAAAAAAAAAACCTTCATGTTGGATCGTTCTAAAATCATTCTAAAGTTTGGTGCGTGTTTCCAATGGAGCGGGACAATGAAGAAAAAAATGTCACAAAAAACACATTTGAATGTATTTACGGACACACTGACAGATGCATTTATTCATGAGCTTAACAGTGAGCGCTAGAAGCAGTTTATATTGAGCTGGGTAGTGAGGAGCCTCCTCCGCATCCCCAGAACACTGCTCCCTTTTCAGCCTTCCCTCACTGATGCTCTGTCTTTATGACACAGGAAAAATGCTACTCTTGGCCAATAGCTTTCAGTTTCATCCATTCGTCCATCCATCCATCCATTATCGAACCCGCTTATTCCTGGTCAGGGTCACGGGGGGGCTGGATCCTATCCCAGCATACACTGGGCAAGAGGCAGGAATACTCCACAGATAGGTCGACAATCCATCGCTGGGCACACAATTTTGTCCTTGCAAACCCCAGAACATTTTTGGCACAGGGAGCAGATGTAAGATGGCTTGATTGATGAACCAGAACTTGCTGCGTTTCCTATTCGTACGAACCAGAAATGCAGCAACCAAAATCTGTGAGTAAATCAGTTGTATTACCCATTTGAACTCTTTGACATAAGGTTGACATAACACTGTCAAACACATGGCATAAAAGCTGTCATAAGATGACATAACAGCTGATGCCATTCATGTCAAATGACATAACACTGACATAACACTGTCATCACTTTTATTGGTACATGTTATGAAAGTTATGTCACACTTTCATGAATTCCCTGTCATGACAGCAGTCATAACACTTTTGCGTCAGCGAGCACAGGTAGCTAAATTTGGCAAGTGACATAAGCTGTTAACATGTGACATAACATTTGTCATAACATTTACCAATTAAAGTGGTGACAGTTTTATATCATTTGAGGTAAACTGACATCATCTGTTATGCCATCTTGTGACAGCTGTTATGTCATGCGTATGACAGTGTTATGTCAGCCTTATGTCGAAGGGTTCAAGAAAAGTGTTACCATACTTATTTTTATCATACGAGAGCATAGTGTTGTACACAGAAAACACAGGGTAGTTGATTTCAGTGTATTATAACTTTAAATATTCACTGTATATGACTAATAATAATGGTTTCTTACATTGCACAAATACCTAAAATGATCAATTTCATTCCTGAATAGAAAAAAAAAAAATTCTGTTTAGATTAAAGCACTAACTGCAATATTCAGTGATTACTTCAACTAAAATATCTTTAAAATATAACTAACTTTTACCCAGTTACCCTTCACGTTTTCAGACACAGACACATAATTGTCCACCCACAGAAATGTGAATGCACGGTCCAGCACAGCTGCACAAGGTAGACGTGGTTGGGAATGGGAACTTTTGTCCTGTGATGACTGCCATTTTCACATTTTCAAAAATCTCGCAAAGTCTCACTTATAATGACTCGTGCAGAGAGTTAACCAGGTTACGTAGGTGGCGCACCTCTGCATCTCCAGATGGTGATTGAGAGACACCACTGAACGTATTGTGACCCTCTTCTCCCATTCGGTCAAGTCAGCAAACGACTGAAGAATGCCACCGACTTGCATCACTTGGTTCCACTCTCTTGTAGTGTAGAAGAGAGGGGTGTGCCCCTTATTCTCAAAGACTTCACAGAAGGCCTAGTGTTCAGGGTTTACGATGGATTTCACCTGTCTAAAAGTGGAATGTGCCTGGTGCAAACAGCTGCCAGTGTGCCCCGCTTACCAAATTGCTCTTCAAACGCATCTCTAAAAAGGTTGACAAAGCTTGACAACTTCGGCAACTTAATGAGGGCTAGATTGATGGCTTATGTTTGTTTTGTCCCGTCTGCAATAACCAGTTGCGGCGTACGGGCAAAACACCGCCGCCTCTGTGTGCAATATTGGCAGAGGGTTACCTAAGCATTGTTCTCTTCCCCACCCTCTATGTCTTCCAAGAAATTTGCATCGACAGTTTGCCTATGATCTTCAACCAGGGAATGAGACTGAGGAGGCTTTCCTCATTTGGGCAGCATTGTCGCTGACCACGCAGTCGATTTTATTCAGAATCTGAAATCTGTACCGCCGAGCACAGAAGACCGCGCTGATTTTGAGAGACCGGTGTGAGAGACAGGATGGCGCTCGCAAGCGAGCGGCGACGACAGCGGCCCCGTCCTCAGAAGTGCCTCAGCGTAGCGCGCTGCAACTCCCAGGAAGCTCCTCATTTGTCGATCTGACCAGATGTCGAGAGTAACTGATGGTTGCTCCATGAGACCGAGTTTTTAACGAGTTTATCCTGCCCGTCTGCTGCCACTCTATTGCGCATTGTTGTGGCTGTTGCGATGAAGACGGGACCGTTCTATAAAGCACAGATAGGAAACGCTGAAAACTGTTGATATCAAGCCAGGCAATTGGCATGTTGAGGTTGATGATCAAATCTTTCAGAATGGCATCTATAATGCCTTCTGCTGAGGATGGTTGAAATTGCACACTTCAGTGGTCTTTGCTTTCATGAAAGCGGTGATTGAAGTTTGGCTCTTAGTCACAGAAACTTTGCAGGACTTCTGTTATTCCCGAACACTGGCGGACTCAGAGGGGGGGGGGGGCAATACCGCCGAGTATTGGATGCCCCCCCTGGTGGCCCCCCGGTTGAAAACGTCGCGCTTAAGTGCCCTCTTGAGTGGCGAAAACGAGAGTATGTGCCCTATTGGCTGCCCTTCACATAGGAAAACATAGCAAGAAAATACAATAACATGTCTTGAGTGCTCTATTAGTGGATAAAATGTGATGCAGTGCCCTATTGGTGCCCTTCCAATTGTCTAAACTTGACAATCGCTATGGATGCCCTTCCAAAGGTAAACAGTGCCGTGATAAAGTGCCCTCTATGCTGCCACTACATAACAGTGTCCCAAAGGGTGCCCTTTCCAGTTGAGAAAATGGGATGCAGTGCTGTATAAAGGGTATCCTTACATGCGTGAAAATGTTGGCAGCAATAGCAGCAATACACACAAAGCTTTTTGGGCGCTGATGGGGCCCCATGTCGTGCAGTAGGTGCCCTTTTTTTCTTTTCGCCCCTGCCCTTCAAACAGCCTGAGTCCGCCACTGTTCCCGAAACTTCCCGAGATTGAGAACAGATTTTCTATTGGTCATGCAGAGCCTGCGAATAACTTCACTATATTGAATTTTATTTAAATCAATTTTTTTCTATAAATACCCTATATGGGCACTGGTAAACTAACCTAATATGTTAGGCCTATATGTTAAGTGCACTATTGTCTATAAGGGGGCAAAAGAGACTGGGCAAAAAACACTAGCTGTCTGATAGTTAGTGAGGATCTCTTTTACAGTTTGAGCGGATGACTTTGACCTGAATTCTTCCATTTTTGCTTGTTTTCCATTATTTTACATCCTGGATTTATTTAACCCATACATTGCATTTTGGAGACTTCTAGACAGCATTAGTGAGCTGTTCACCCAATAGTTGCCTAAAACCTCTTGTGCTAGTTTGGAGATTGCTAACTTCTCCATGTTAATAATTGCAATATGGGTCTGGTGTTAAGATTGTTCGACTGAGTTAGCAACAGTAATTGGGGTGGGATTTTGCGAAAGGTCAGCTTTGGGTAAAAAGCGGAAAGTTGTTGTTAGGCAGTGCAAGGGTATTAAGCAATCCTTGCAAGATACTGATGGTAACTTGTGTACAAATTCAGCTCATCATTTTTTAAATAGTTGTTCTAAAAATATACACCCAAACCAAATTAAATTACAATACAGAGAGGAACTTAAAAAAGCAGAGAAAGAAAAAAGAAAAAGGTAACAAGATTAAAAGGTAACAAGCATTTTCCTTCATCTACTGAGGAAACGATCTGTCAGAAGCAGATATTGCTAATTCATGAGAAAAGGCTTTAATGTGTTAATGGCCAACATATCCAGTTGTGGTATCTGCCCTGTTTCTCACAGGGATCATAAGTTCAGGAGTAGTAATGGGCTAACAAAGGGGACATTGTATTTACAGAGGAAGTAGAAAGATTGTGGCCAATCTACAATTTTACTTCGTCTCATTCAAATTGTGGCCAATCTAAATTCAGACAGACAGTGATTACAAATTATTGTATATTATTTCTGTTTTTTTCACTGAAAATCAGGGGACCTGATTGTTGTTTGTTTGTTTGTTTGTCTTTGCTCAGATTAATCTCGGAGGCTTGAGAGGCTTTTAGAGGGTGGTGACATTTGTTGATTTTCTTGGCGAGAGATTTCCCATCAGTTTACGGTATCTGGCGTTCCTCAGACTCACAGGGAGTGCAGACGATCCGTTTCAATGTTAAATGTCCCGTGGTGTGTCCTTTCCATTAGTCGCTGCTGAGGTAAGGTGTTGCCCTTGGATGCCTCTCCAACACTCCCTCAACGCCCCCCCCCCAACATAAACACACACACACACACACACGCACACTCTGCAGGCTTCCCAAAACTGGGTCAGAGAGAGGCAGTAACCATGTGTCCCAGTACCAAAATCACTGTGTGTGCATGTGTGTGTGTGTGTGAGAGAGAGAACAATAGAAAGAGAGAGAAGGACTTTTTTATTTTCTTCCCAATGCCAATTATGTGTACTGAGAGAGAACACTTTACACAATGGCAACTTTTTGTTGTCACTGAGATTATTATTGCTGCTCCTCTTACCATTGACTATTCATTCCTGGTTATTGGGTTATTATTTTTGGATTATTGTGTTTTTATTTTAGGGTTACTCTGTTAATATTTTATCAACATTTCTGTTTCTGCAAGTTTTTTGTTTTAAAAATCAAGGAGTCAGAGAAAGAGGCTGTGGGCAGACACTCAGTTATATTAATGTTTATAGATTTATGGTTCCATAAAGGACAGTTTTCTTATGTTCAGTTGTCATCATTTAGTGATAAATTATGTTTATATGTTATATTTAGTGATAAATTATAGTAATGTTGAATGTATTAACAAGAGATCCATTATAATCCTGCTTTGACAATGCAATTTTTTTATGGTCATGCTCGTAATGCATATTTTAAATTTGAATCAAGGAGCGACAGAACAGAGAAAAAAGGGCAGCGTGGGAGAGAAAGAGAGACATAACAAATAGACCCGTATAATGAGATCTAATTGGAATCATATTGATTAATTTGTTCAGTTATTATTTTGTGTGTGTGTTTATGTGTGTGTGCGGGCAAGCTTGTAAGTGCATTTGTGTTGTGCTAGCCCACTGAATGCAGTGCATTTTAGTAGGCCTGCTGGAGTATTGGATACTTGGACCTCAGGCCTGACTTCACCGAATCACATGACGCCAGCAAGAATGTATAAATATATACAGGCATCTGTGCTTTTCTCTTACAAAGTCCTTTTGATTGTATAATGAAATCATCACTTTTGGCAGCAACATCAGTGTGAGGGCACGATTACTCCACACCGTTATCGCTGGTGACCATATTTTTTTCTTATACACCAACCTGGTGTTTTTTTTTTACTTTTCTGGAATGGAAACATAGCTTGCATAACACATCTCTAGTGGTTTCAGTCTGTATGCTTAGTGAAGCCATACAGCTTTTCGCTGGTTTTATGGATTACTATTGTTGCAGTGAAGAAATACATTTTAATGAGGTTTGCATGAAGAGAAGAGTAAAATATTTTTAAAAGAAGACTTTTGTACATTTTAGAAAATGACACCTGTGACTATTTAAGTCCGCAAGCGATTATCTCATGTATGAAATTGTTAATTGCTGAAAACCTAATTCCAAAATGAATCCAGTACTTCAATGTAATGACCGTAGATCCCCGTGTCTGCGAAATGGCAATAATTGTTTTCTACAGAATTCTGTGATTACGATCATGTACGGTGTCACTCTTGCAGTACCTCCTGCAAGTGGTCCCTTATGTTATTATTTTAAGATTATTTATCTTAAGAACAGTGTGGGTTAACAAAATTACAAGTTTTTTTTCATTTTTTTAAAAAAGAGAAGTGAGAAAATAGAGGTGTGAAACGGGATGATACTAAAATTGAAACAACTTTATTGCAGTACCTGGAATATTCTTAATTTTAGATGATTGTAGCATGCTGAGCAGATCTATATTCCCAAGAGGGCTCTTATTTCTACACCCCCCCCCAATGGTCCATTGCTCTTTTTTGCAAGCGATTTAAGGTTGTCAGCCTTGCTCTATGTTCTCGCTTGGTCACGGCGTGATAAAAAAAAGCGAGATAAAAGAGCAGCGTTGCCCCATGGGAAGAATGTACAGCGTTTAGGCTGCGGCGTGATATAATTACCATGTGGGTAAAGAGCGCTCTCCCTCGTTTCTGTGTGCGCTGTCTTTGACTTGTTCTTCCGTTACCATGGCAATGCGCACACGCACACACACTTACGCACGTGCACAATCATGCGCTCATACATTCATGCGTGTGCACGCGCACATGCTCGCACACACACGCACACGCGCGCACACACACACACACACACACACACACACACACACACACTGCTCTTCAAGATATCCTCCATCTGGCATTATTTGACAGAGCTGAGAGACTGGAATGGTATCCGCCTTTATATCACAGAGAACCGAAGCTGGAGATCAAACAGCGTACGCCGGCTCATAAAAGAACGGGCTCTAATGTCACAGAGGTCCCATTTTCTGCCATTGCCGCAACACAGACCCAAAAACATTTTAGCATCTCGACGGCCGTGTCGGAGGGAGGGGGGAGGCCGCTGTTCTGATTGTGTGACAGGTCCTCATTCTCTGCTACAAGCCGTACATACAGACACATTACAGCAGCCATCATGTCCTCATGTCTCCCAGCGGCCACACAATGATTCACCACAAGCTGCAAACATGGAATTAGGAACTATGAAATCAGGACATTAGCGGGGGAAAAAAAGTCAACGTGACATTTCACTGTAGTTTTATCTTGTGCTTCTTTTTCATGTACAATTTTATTACCGTATATGTGATCGTTGACATTCCATGCTGTCAGTCTAAGCCTAAAGGAATGTTTGAGGTAGTGGCTTAAATGTATTATAATTCATACTAAATCCAAATAGCAAAACAAAAGAACAAGCTCCCTCACAATGTTCTCTCCACGGATTTCCTAAATCCCGTGCTATGTTAAAATACATTTTTTTTTAAAATAGCATCATGATTTTTACTAATAATTCTCCAATAACCCTGACCCGACTATATTCCCTCCGAGCAACAAAGGTAACATAACATTCTTTCGAGATTATTTATTTATTTTTCTGTGGATTTTTCTCAAATTTCTCCACGGTTTTTAATCACGGCCATTTCCTATTCCCAGTAGAACTCAATTTCATCTATGCGCTGGAACTCGCTGCCTCCACTGGCTGAATCACCGGGGTGCCTATACGCTCTAGTTTTAATATGGATAAATATTTATGTGATGTTTAATGTCAAGCAAAATGTAAGCATTTTATGAGAAAATATCATTTGCAATTCTACAAATTACAACCAACAAAAGGCTGAGATATATTTTGCTACCATTTGCACATTACTATGATTAAGGGAATGCAATCTTTAGGTTATTGATAAAGTTCACTTAAAATGCTATGAAATATGGCAGCAGCAATTTTGAAAATATTGGAAAATAATTTTTAATACAGGATTTTATTCTGCATGCTATATGTCTCTCACTTCCCTATTTCTGCTATGGTATTGGTGGTGTACATTTAACACCCTAGGGTGTTTATATGATACCCTGGTCTCTTATAAACAAGGTGTTAAATGTGCACCAGCAGAGTTAGATTTACACCTGCATTTTTGCTGTGCATACGTAAGCGGATGGGCAATTAATTTTTGCGATTGAGCATATGTGTATATGCTGCCAAATACTTGGCCACATGTGTGTAGTCAGGTAATTAAAAGAGAAAGTAAGATAATTATTTAAATTTACCAAATTCAACTTCATTATGCCCACCAGAGACTGACCACTTAATTCAGACCAAAGACATAATTAAACTCCAAACAAATAAAATAGAATTTTACTACATTATAATTCATTTTTGGTCCTGATGGAGATTTAAAAACAGGTTGAGAGGGAAGAGGGAAAGAGTCTAAGGGAAAATATCTATCCTTAGTTCTTTAATAATAATTATAATAATAATCAACTTTTATTGACCCCGTGGGGTAATTTGTCCTCTGCATTTGACCCATCCTAACTACTTCTTTCCCATTTTTTACAAAGCACCACTTAACACACGTTTTTTTTTTTTTTTACGACAGTATATACATCTTATCCTATTCACAAAATAACTGTTAGACTGAAAGACGTGAACAAACAAATCGTGCTCAAAACGGAGAGCGAGAGGGAGAGAGAAAAGTCGAGATTGAGAGAAAGAGAGAGCTACACAGTGGGATCATCTTATTTTATGTATGCACTCCTAGTGGTGCCCCACACAGGTTCTGCACCATTAAAAGAACACATGTTCATCCTTTTTTACATCCCAAAGCCCCCAGATAACCCCCCCCCCCCTTGCTACACCCTGCTTCCCCAACACATTACCCCCTGAACAGATGATTTTATTTCCAGCTCCCTGCACGCCTGCACTCGCAATGGGGCGGTTTCAGCAATAACAAGTGTTCTTTGATGGCCATCTGAGGAAATGTTACAGCCCTGTCCCTGCTGCCAGCAGTGAGACTGATCCGTTGCGTTCTTTCTTCTTCTTCTTTTGTTTTTTAAAATCAATGTTCCTCAGGAGGAGCCTTATGTGATGTTCAAGAAGTCGGACAAGCCGCTCTACGGGAACGACCGCTTCGAGGGCTACTGCATCGACCTCCTGCGGGAGCTGGCTAGCATCCTGGGCTTCAACTACGAGATCCGCCTGGTGGAGGACGGCAAGTACGGGGCCCAGGAGGAGACCACAGGCCAGTGGAACGGCATGGTCAAGGAGCTCATGGACCACGTGA
The DNA here is from genome assembly GCA_029718625.1 of Synaphobranchus kaupii. Classification (NCBI taxonomy): domain Eukaryota; kingdom Metazoa; phylum Chordata; class Actinopteri; order Anguilliformes; family Synaphobranchidae; genus Synaphobranchus; species Synaphobranchus kaupii. The sequence continues at coordinate 50,457,379 of CM056382.1, read as the reverse complement.
GTGACCGCTAGAGCAGGGTTGCGCTGCGCGCCTCCTACGTTGACTTGTGTTTCTATGTTGCAAACATCACAACACAACATAGGGCTTGAACCTGCAACCTTTTATTATTAAGAAGAAGAAGAAACTTGCAGCTCAACAATATAACATCAACCTCTCCAGACCTTTTATATCGGGATATAGAATGCCCGCAGCAAAATGTCCCAGCCTAATTGGATGTTGACCAAACCCAGATCACACTCATTTATTTACAAGTGAGTGCATTGAGGTGGTGTACGCAGGGTAAGACAATTCATACCATTGTGTTCCAAGGCCAGTGGCTATTCAACAGCAGATGCAACTTTTTGAAAAGTACAAACTTCCATAATGGATGCCATTTGAATGGCGTGCATGTAGCTAATGTAGATCAGAAACCAGACTGTGCTAATGCATACACTAATGCTAAAACATCAGCATTTGCATTTGCTAAAGCATTTCTTTTTTTATACTAATCCTTTGCTTCGTGGTGTGATTGTCTTTTTCTGTGAAAGCCATTGTCTCATAATTCAAAATCATTTTGCGCCTCATTTATAGATGTTATAAACAATCGGTGAAATGGAATTGCCGTTATTCTGTTGGTCAACAAGCCTATTTGTTATTTTCCAATTGAGTTTGCTCTTTGTTGTTTATCGAAAAGTGTTGGAAACACATTTTTTAAGCAAGAAGAAGAAAAACTCACACTTATACTCTGGCTATTGACTAGTGGAAGAGAAGAGGGGAGACTGGAGGTGATTTTGGCTGTTTTCCCCTATGGAGCTTATTAAAACTCACATGGTGTCTGAGGGTTGGGATCATTAAGCTTGACAAAATAAGGCCAGACACAGAGGTGGCTTGATACCTCCAGAAAAAATAACAACCACTACATTGTAAATATTGAATATTTCAAACTGATGTGAATTTGAAATGTCAATAGTGTCGCCACGTCGTTAATGTCTTCTATGGTCCGTCATATATTTAGCAATATCTGTCATTGATCATAAAGTGTCCATAACCCTTGGGAGTCACCAGCTAGGATAGATGGCGGAAGAATTGCACCTCAGCAGTGAATTTAATGGAACAAAATTTTGTTCAGACGTGGTACTATACCAAGGAGACAGGCTGTAATTTGAGATGTGTTACAGGATAGAAAGTCACTTGAGTGTAGTTGAAGACTGAAGTAATGGACAGCAGTGTGGGCATGGAACTGTATTAAGAGGAAAGGTAGTTTTGTTGTAGGGTATATAAGTCTTCAGTACCTGTCCAGCCCTGAAGACATTTGCGCTTCTTTTGTTCTGCTAAAAATTCATATTTGACTTCAATATTGCCCTCTCGTCTCGCAACACCGTAATCACCATCGGAATGAATCTCGTTACCACTAAGATTGCCAAATGTACCAGCCCAGCACAGGAGAGACTCCAAACAGCAGCTGAAACCTCTAAGATACACACCTCTGCTAGAGCTAGATAGTAATTTGACATGCCCTGCACACCCTATGACTGAAACACATTTACTGGGGCTTAATGCATTTTTACCTTCAAGGGCTCGGTGGGTATTTCTCTGAAAAATGATCCATTTGACCTTGCAGTAACCGTTTAACATACACATCTGTCCAGAACTGGGAATTAATTATAATTCTGAGCAAAAAAAAACAACGTATCAAAATAAAGTGTTTGGATCCACCGCACATCCATCATGTGTCCTACTGATAAACACATTGATGAATAGACTGATTGATAAACCCATGGCAGATATGCAATGCATGATCGGGATATCGAAAGAAACACTTCCCTGGGTTTAATTTCCAAAAAGGAAGGCACTTGCTGATTTTATTTCAAGGTGCGATAAGATATAAGTCGTTTAAGTCACATTATCCCCACAAAAAGTATTGGGCATTTTAATTTTCAGAAAAATAGCATTACTGTCCTTTAATATAACATCTTGCAATTTACTCCATAACTGTCAGTTACTCACAGCAGGCTTGTAAAGTGCCTGCTGTTCTCACAACATTGTCAGGATGAGCTGATGAGAACAGTTTTGTCCAAAAACAAACGTCAGTAGTCAGGGTTGGGGTGGGAGGGAGGGAGAAAAAAGGGGGGGGGGGAGGTCACAGTAAGCAGGATTTTTTAACCAACTGAGAATTAATTAATTCCAAACCGTCAAAGCATTCAGGCAAAAAATGAAATAATGTCACTGGCGCTGTGTGTTTATTAAAACCAGCCGATCATTCCACCGAGAATGCAAGGATTTTATTTCTTACAATCGTGCTCTCCCCCATGCACGCCCCCCCCCTCCCACCCACCCCTTCCCACACACACACACACACACACACACACACACACACACACACACACACACACACACACGTGCACACACTCACACCCCTGCGTTTCAGAAAGAGCCGAAGCCGGACGGAGCAACGTCCTCACAAAACACCTCCTCGGTTTAATCAGCGACGGCGGAGTTCAGAGGTCATCAGTCTTCCGCGGGGGAAGGGGGCCGGGCGGACTCGGCCCCGCCGCGCCGCGCCCTCCCCGGCGGCCTCGCGCCCGAGCACATCCGCGTCTTTAGCTGTTTTATGACGGAGCGAAGCCGCCGAAACTGTAGCTGCTAAATCGAGAGTGAGAGACAGGCGAGAGAGAAATAAGGAGGCCTTAAATTTCCACTTAACTGCTGTGGGACAGACGGTCTCGTGTGTAAAGGGTCTGTTTTCTTAATTTGATTGCCTCGAAGGCATCCAGAGCGGCTGACTTACGGCCCGTTCCTCTTCTTCTTTATGCTTTGTGTCGACAGAAAGCTGATCTTGCAGTGGCTCCCCTGGCCATCACTTACGTGCGGGAGAAAGTCATCGACTTTTCAAAGCCCTTCATGACGCTGGGGATAAGTATTCTGTACCGCAAGCCCAACGGCACCAACCCCGGGGTGTTCTCCTTCCTCAACCCACTCTCGCCTGATATCTGGATGTATATTCTGCTGGCTTACTTGGGTGTCAGTTGTGTGCTGTTTGTCATAGCCAGGTAACATGTCAGTTTCTGTGACTTTTATATCTACGTCTATACCGTATACATATACTTATTTCTTTCTTTCTTTCTTTTTGAGTGGAGGGGGTTTAAACTCAACCTTTAACCCTTTTACACTAACGTTCTAATCCCTTTGTGAAGCAGATTCTGGCACTGGGTAGAATTGTGCTGACCTTTTCCCATTCTGTTCTACAGAACAAAAACAACAATGTATTTATCTATTATTCTGGAAGCACTTGCTTAAAAAACCCTGGAAAACCAATGGCTTGTACGTCATGTCCTAATATTAGGACAGGTATGAATAACTACTCGACCTTTGGTGACCTTATGTGACTTGTGCGGCTTGTTACCCTCACAACGTGACTGAGACACTGCCAGCATTATCTCACCCATTTGTAGAATGCTTGCTTTTATTTTGTTCGAGAGACAGGGCTCAATGTACATATTTCAAATTAGCACCTGCATTTGCTGAAGCTGACCTTTCTTATGCCTGTGCAATATCAATGTGAGAATATGAACAACATCTCAATACTTGCATATGTTGAATATATTAACACAAAATATAATATGGGAAATATATTTTTTATTATAAACCCAATGGGGTATTTTGTTGTTTATCTAAATAAACAACAACAACATAGCAAATACAAAACAAAAAAGACTCTATTCTGTATTTGGGTATCTAAACCTGTATGTTTTAAAGTTTCACATAAAACTATGAGCCATTTGGAGAATGCCAAAACATGGAGGCTGATTTGATAGAATCTGTAGCAAATAAAACTGTTTTTGAGGCCCCAGTCAGCCCACAGTTTATATTTTCCCCTTAAGATTGTCAGCGAAATTCTCACCAGTGCAAGTCTCTGAAATCTCAATGCCGAGAAGAAGAAACTGCCTTTCTCTGTGTGCAAAGCATGGTTTATTTAAACTAGGCTGTGGGTGAATGCAAACCGATCTGTCAGTGCCTCTCCCCCTCCCCAAAACGTCCCCTGTGTGTGCTCTGCAGTTTGACAACTCGTAAAGGGACGAGTCCTCTCTCCTGGAATAATGGAGGCTGTTAACTGATTTTATTCTCCCCTTTACCCCGTCTCACTGCACACTCTGCTACGGAGGAGATAATACAGCCCAATACAGCACAGGCCTTACGAGCAGAGACGTTAAATCAGCCAATCAGCCATCTCAAACAGAGAAGGGGAAGAGAGAGAGAGAGAGAGCGTGGTGTGTGCTTGTGTGTATGGTTTTATGGTTTGTATGGTTATATGAATGTGTGTATGTATGTGTGTGTGTGTGTGTGTGTGAGAGAGAGAGAGAGAGAGAGAGAGAGAGAGAGAGAGAGAGAGAGAGAGAGAGAGAGAGAGAGAGAGAGAAAGAGAGAGAGAGAATGTGTGCATGTGCCTGAGTTTGTGGTGTAGTGAGGGGAGAGTTTCTGTGTGTGTGTGTTTGTGTGCAATTGGTCCTTTCAGAATGGAATGGGTACAGAGAGTGCTGGGTGTGTGTTTGTGTGTTTGTGTGTGCGTGTGTGCGTATGCACCTGTATAATGTGTGCTGCGTGTGAGCGAAAAGAACAGGTCTTGACACATCCCAGACAAGGCTCCTCACTTCCCTCCCCTCTGGCTGTCACAAACATCTCCTCTGTCTTTTCTTTCCCCTTCTTCTCCTTCACCTTGCTTCAAATGTGCTTAGTCAAGGACTTTGTGGGCGTCTGCTAGTGTCATGCCAGCCACAGAAGAGATGGACAGGTCTTTACTGTGTTGTTTATTATTTATTTATTGATTTTATGTTTGAACAGTAGCCTCCTACGCGAGTGTAGAGGGAAAGCGATTCAGAGGAGTAGACAGTTAAAAAGGGTGCTGGTCACCTGCATACGCTTTGCACGGGAAAGACAGGCAAATGTCTTTTGGAGATTCTGAGTCCTTTTTTCGCCCGCAGTAGGGCCATTACCTTGGCCCTATCTGCTAATAGAGCTGATCCATGAGGAAACCGGCATTGTCGCAGGGAGAGAGAGAGAGAGAGAGAGAGAGAGACAGCAAGAGAGAAAAAGAGAATTCAGCCTCTACAGGCTCACAGACAGAAAGTGTGATTAATTATAATTAGTGGTAACACTTTAAGCAGTTGGGCACATTATCTAAACCCAACTTTCAAATGCATGTCATCACAGCTCTTTACCCTGGAATAATTATGGCTCACAAATCCTTTCAGAGCATAAATTCAAATGCACAGCATAGCCGCATACCGTTGGTTGCTGATTGTCGATCAAGCAGAACATAATGACAACAAAAAAGGCTAGTGTGTGTCACACGTTCCAGACGCAGGTCCTTTCTATTGTACATTTTAAAATTCTGTAATTATTAATATAGTGCAGGTCAGTGAATGTACAATGGAGGGATACGTAACTTAAGGGTGAGAGACACAGGTTGATAAGTTATGATACGCTCCGAGAGGGATCACCACTTTGCTCAATGTGAAATGTGAATCTAATATGTTGATGGATGCAGGCTGTTGCCATCCAAAAATATCTATTCCACTGTTTTTACATCCTCTTCATTTTAGAAAGAAAGACAAACTCAATGCTCATGAAGAATGACTTCACAAATCTCTGGGTCATATAGTGCATGCAGGAAAGAGCAAGGCTGCATTGTGTTAAAATGACCGTATTAAATTGATTGGTGAGTGCTGATATGAAACCCATCCGCACTGATTTATTTGAAAGACTATCCATGAATAGCCATGTCTGCTCTAGGAATGGAAATATTATGGAACTTCTGTCTATCCAATAGTCTTTTAGGGAATTGCTGAAACTATTAAAGTAAATTAATCTGGCATACCTTATTGGTTCCACCATGTGGATCGTCAGCCTTTAAACATTATGACATCAAATAGTCTTCAAAAGCTGTACTTTTTAAATTAAGTGGTCGATCGATCAACGCATTAATGGGGATGTTGGAGGCGGCCACTACCTCTCCCCTCAAACCATGTTAGGCCATGTCTGTGAAGCAAACACCTCTCATTTTCCCCACGGTTCTAGTTTGTGGTTCTCCCTTACCAGTGGGGTGGTTCCATTTACAGTTCCATTTTATAGTTTCCCTGACTGTTTTGGTTACATTTTTGTGATTCTTTGTGTAATTTTATTTACGGGTCCAGGTTCTAGTTTTAACATTCCTTTAAAAAAAACGTAATCTTTAGCATTTGAAGCAAGGTGAGGAGAGAAAAGGAAAGAAAACGACGCTCTTGTTAACCCTAAAACTTTTGGGCAACCGTGACTACTTTCAGTTTCAGCCTGGGAGTTTTAAGGTTAATGCTCACTTTTTTCAATGTTACTGGCGATATGATCACATGAGAGAGAAACAAAGCTGCAACTGTCATCTAAGTTGGTTTCAGAATATGCACCTACGTTTTTAAGTAATCTGAATAAGAAAGTTTTGGGTAAGTTGTATTTTCCCCTTCAATTTGTTTCCCTTGTATTCGTTTTATACAGAGAAGAGAGTCTGGCGCCTCCTTCAGCTTCCAGTTGCATGTCGTACTGTTTTCACCTGAATATTTATTTGTCAGAGAGAGAGAGAAACCTCAGAATAAAAGACTGACAAAGGGTTGCTCCGAAACACTGCAAAAAAAGGAGAAACCGGTTTCAAAATGTGTTTGCGTGTGAACTGTGAACGTGTGCTAATGCTAGTGCGTGCATGCCTGCGTGTACGCATGTGTGGGTTTGAGTGTATATAATTGCTCATATATTTGTGTGTGAGTGCAGGCATTCTGTTTCGCTATGCAGCTGTTTAGCAAACAGGAACATTTATGTTGGCCTCAGCTTATATATAAAATATTCCCACTGTATACGCTTAATACGGTACTAATCTTCTATCGTGTGGATCAGGTGAAGAAACAGCCAATGATTTTAAAATATCTTTTTAAAGTATGTATATGTTTTTGCTGAGGGTAAGAGGAGAATGAAAGCAGCTGGGTTTAGTTCCAGGCACGCCTCATACTTGAGGAATTGGTATAATTAAATTAGGCCGCCTCTCATTTTGGAATGGTTATCTGTGAACACGAGGCAAATTATTTAATTATGCTTTGAGGATATGGTGGCATGCCGGTGTTGAGGCTTTTCTTCTGTTTATAATGAAGGAAATCAGCCTGACACCTCAAATACTGTGGCAGAATACAGAGTGGATTCAGGCAGCTGTTCTCTATTGTTTCTCTGATTGCATTGTGGGGCCTAGCAGAAACAGAAACATAGTAGCTGTGCACTAGGGCTGTAATTATTTATGTGGAAGGATATAAAAGGAGAAGAACAAAAAGACGGAAAAAAAAACCCCACTAAGCTTATCGGCCGCTAGTAATTGCTCCATTGACCAGCGTGCAAGCTAATTGATTTGTGAAAGCTGCGGTGGAGCATTTAATTCTCAGATTATAGTTTTTTAAATCCTCGACATGGCGGGTCAACCTTGCACCCATTACGTGGGGTCAGAAGGGCCAGGTGGGTGATGAGAAGCTCAAACATGTCAGATCCCCCCCCTGCATTAACGTAAAGAGCGCTAAACCCCCGGCAACAGGTCTTCAAGGGGCACATTGAAATGATTGGTGATGGCCTACGCAGGGCATGGCAGAGATGTGCATCTGTCAGGAATCTATTTCATCACCAGGCATCTATTTCTCCACCCACCGGTACCCCCCCCCCCCCCTGAAACAACCTCTACAATGTCAAGCACAAGACTACTGCTGCCATGAGGGGATTTTTTACACTGAAATCTGTGTAGAATGGGCCCATTCTCTTTAAATAAACACACTTTTATACTGTCTACATGAAAATATGCTCCACTGTTAACACCCACCCCCTGTCCCAACCCCCCCCCCTCCCGTCTGTCCCCCCAATGCCACAAGGGGAAACTCTATCAAACCACGGTTTCTGAAATTGAGAAACTTAATCATGAAAACGAGGACAAAGCTACAGCCCTGTGCAGAGCACCCTGCATGTCAAAGAGAGGCTCGCAGTAATGCGCTTCCCATTGTCAACTTTAAAAAACCCATTAAAAGTGTAAGGCTCCTTTTGCTCAGTTAGATTTTTTTATTTTTTTTTTCTCCATCAGTTAAAAGCAACGCTGGGTGAATAGGAGATTGTCCTGAACACGTCTGCCTCCTCTCAATAGCCCCCGGTGTCAGAAGGATGCGGAGGTTGTTGTATCATTTATTGTCCGCGCAGAATATGCTTTTCTAACGTGCAGGAGTGAAAGTGATTTATGGTCTCGCTCGCGAGTAAGAGAAGGGTCTGGCTGGATAATTAGTGCGTGAGGTTAACTCTGCCTTTGAAGGGCAAGGCTGGCTGCGACACTGCAAAACAAGCTCTGGCCGTCCAACAGCGACAACACGAGGATACAGCTCAGACAGGTCCTAGCAGCAGGCCCCTTACCCAACCCTTATTGGGGCTGCGGCCTTCAATTCTTAGTTACGGATATTATACACACACTAAAAAAAGCCTTCTTCCGTTTATCCATTTTTTGTCTCCTGCCAATGCAGTCTTAAAACTGCTAAGCCCTCATCTTGCTGTAAGGTGCACCGTGAAACCGAGATTGGAGCGATCTTTGTTTCCGACGCAGAAGCAAGTTGATTAGACGCTTCAACAGGAAGCATCGAGAGTTTATCTGGCATGACGCCTGAGAAAATTATCTGTCATGTTCCTCGTTACTGGAATGGGAGAGTCGTCATTACAAAGCGGTGGGATGCCACCTGCAGCCTGGGGTTTCAATACAGCCCTCAACATCATTTAAAAGTAAATAAAATGTTCTGCGTTTCTGGTGGGGGGAAAAAAAGAAACGCTCCCTGTTGAAGATACTTTTGAGTCGGAACTAAATTTTTATTCACGTTCCGCGCTGTCACCTATAAGTTACATTCTAATTTACTGTTAAGAAATAGCAAAACAAGTTTTGTTTGTTTCTAAAAGTAGATAAATAAATACGGTTCATGGATACAGTGTGTGCACTGAATGTTCTAGAACTTGAAGCTCTTTTTCAAGTTCATGAAAAGCATGAAAGCCAGATATTTTACAGATGATTGGGTTTGATATCCTAAAATAACCACTGCAGAATCTGAATTTGTGTCACATTTTATGTTTCTCAGAATTGACCAGCGAATGGGAAATATACTAATACACGCAAAAACACATGCATAGGCTACACATGCACACGCACACCCGCGCGCACAATACAGCAGTTGCATGACTTGCACAAATATGATATTTGTTTACCTCCTGCAATAAGCAAAAAAGCATGTCGCGAGTCGCAAGTGAATGTCCAAACCTCCCTGACTATGCTCGAATGTCTGTTTACCCTCCTGCAATAAGCAAAAAAGCATCGCCTGCTCTCTATAATCCCTTGCTGTCAGGGTGTAAAAAGCATATTGCCTATGGAACTATGATATGGAGAACACATTATGACATGACTTGTAATAATTGTCTTTAAATTAATTTAATTAGAATTTGAATTCTCCCACAGATGCTCAATTAATGGATATTTCCCTCCCTTAGTATCTCAAAAGCAATCTTGTGCATGCATTTCCCTTCCTTTGTAAGCCAGGCTTATATTTATAAATCAGATATGATCTTGAAAATTGAAAATGTAGCATTGCCGATGCAGAACTGCATTCCTGTCGAAAATATAGACATTTTTTATACATAAATAGCCCTATTAAGATTTTATTGTCATTGACTCATCTGTATATTCTGAAGTATCCTGTCTCCATACAGAGAAAAATAAGCTGTGGTTTTTGATACGCTAAAGAAGAAGGGAACACCGCACACTCAGCTCCATATATTATTTGATATTTTAATATACCAACATTTCGACTTTCGTCTTCATCAAGGCATTAAGGTTCACATTGCAAACATTTCTTAAGTAGCCATCATACACCTGTTAGCAATTATGATGTCATGCGATTATACAATTAGTTGATCAGGATTCAAAATTGGTTCAATCTATGCACTTTTTTCAACCAATTAAACAGTAGTTATTAATCACATAATTCATTTAATTTTCCGTAATTACATTTCACTTTCTTAGAATCATGCACTGAGACACATAATTTAACAATGTATAAAGAAATATATATATATATATGTAATTAAGAGAGACTACAGCTCTACAACATAAATCTAAAAAATATCATAAATATAATATTTATCATATTTATGATATTTTTTAGATTATTACGATCACCTGCACCTCCTTATAAAAAATCATGGTATGCGTTTTTTCTCCTTTTTTACGCTAAAGTCACGACGTTATCTCTACATCGACCTTGCACTAACGCATTCCCCCGCAGCACAGATGACCTGTGATAAAACAAGGTCAACTTAATTGTACACCAACCGCAGAACTGACAGCCGTTGGCCGTGCACATTACCTTGAATAGGTTAAAAGGTGTTTTCTTGAACTGGTATCATTTCAGTGCTGCCCCCCTGCAGGCTGTAGCCATTCAGACTGGTGGAAATGACAGCCCTCACACATACACGCTCTAAAGACCATTCTTCTGAAGCGGTAATTGGCTTTTGGCACATTAGTGAGTGGCCTCAGGTCTGGTGGACAAGTCACGTCTTTATGAGGTCAAATGTCCACTAAATTCAATCTGGCTTGGAAAACTGACAACCAAACAAATGAGAATGGTGAGACAGCCGGTGTCGTTCAGCTCTTTAGGACGGTTTTGTTCTGTTTTTAGGACTCGCGAGTCGCAAGTGAATGTCCCAAACCTCCCTGACTATTGCCTCCTGCAATAAGCAAAAAAGCATCGCCTGCTCTCTATAATCCCTTGCTGTCAGGGTGTAAAAAGCATATTGCCTATGGAACTATGATATGGAGTACACATTATCGTCATTTGATTAGTAATCCTGCAGTCCTAGGCTCAAACTGCTTCCTCATCTCACCACTCCAGCAGGAGTGGAATTAGGTCGTGGTGCTTAATTGTAGCCCAATCAACCTTTACTAATGTAATGTCACTTTTACTTAACATAAATAAATGAAAAATCTCTCTCTTCTCGTGTAATGTGAGCAGAGGGGAAGTCGCGTGTGTGATATGGCGTTGAGCTTATGAGAACCGAACGTTTGATCTGCAGAATTTTAATGAGTTGGAAAGATTATCTGGATTGCATTCTCTGAAGTGACAAAGCGGCCCTATTCAGGTTCCAATTGATTAAATGACAGAATTAATTGCTTTTAATATAAACATGTCAATGTGTGCCTTTCTCTTAGCAGAGAGGCTAATATTACTGAAAATTAATAATGCCACTCACCTAAATTTTACCATCTTTCTAACAATCCCAATTCTAACAGATGATTAATAATGTATTAATATCAGTATATGTCCTTTTAATAACATAATATCTCATATCTGCACCAGAATATTCTACTATGAAATGAACGGCAAAAACAAAATATATTGCACAAAAGGACCTCTTTGTGCAGTATTCTTCAGCTTTCTTCACAATGTCATGAGTGTCATGTCAAGTGTCATTTTTGTGGTTGCTGTTGTAGTTTGCAGGTGTCAATGATTTAACCTCTGTTTCTCCCCTTGTTTCTGCAGGTGAACTGGGCTTGTTTTTATAGTTTCTGTTATTATTATTAGTGGTGGTAGTAGTAGTATTAACTGTAGTAGTAGTACTGTGTATTGAAGTAGTAGTATTATGTTTATTATTGCCATGATCTCTGTTGTTGTTTTTTTGTCCATTGCCACAGGTTTAGCCCCTATGAGTGGTATAACCCTCACCCGTGCAATCCCGACTCAGACGTGGTGGAAAACAATTTCACCTTGCTAAATAGTTTCTGGTTCGGAGTTGGAGCTCTCATGCAGCAAGGTACACGCTTCAGCCTGTTCTCCCTTGGTGGCACATGTCCCACTCTTTGCTGGGGGTAAAACTGCTCTTGGCAAGGCCAAACCGATGCATGGGCGCCTCTGTGCATGTAGCCAGATGCAGAACTTTGTTGCGAGCGAGAATGAGAAAGAGAGAGAGAGAGCAAAGGGTAAAAGAAGACATAGGGGAGAGGGAGAGCAGAGAAGAGGGCAGGACTGGTGGGTGAAAGTGTTTGAGAACCAGACTTTGTGTGTGTGTGTGTGTGTGTGTGTGTGTGTGTCTGTGTGCGTGCGCGCGTGTGTGTGCAAGAGGTGTGAGAGTGTTTGTCATGGGTGTGGAAAGGGTAGCGGAGAATTTAGGACACCACACTGGGGGTGATGCATGCCACCTTCATCCAGGTCATCTTCCTTCTCACAGATCCCCTACTGATGGCACAGGTAAGTCTCCCCCCCACACCCCCTGGTCAGAACGAGTGAGGAGCAGTGTGCTGCCTCTAAGCCTGTCCTCCTTCTCCTGTTCTCCTCTGTCACCTGATATCACGTCTTCTCAACTGGTCTGGGCCCGGGGATTGAGAATGGTCCTATCAGGCATTGCTGAAATGAAACGGAGTGATTTCATTCTGCAGCTCGCTCGTGTGTCTTAAAAACGTGCATGCCAATGAGATATGTTGCATTAACTTAAAAAAAACAAAAAAAACATTGATATATATTTTTTTGGGGGTTTCTTGGCGATGCAACATATTTGAGATTTCAGCGGGAGGCAGCGATGGTTATGTAGGATCTGGCATGGTCGGGTGTTGCGTTTGAGCTGCCTCCCTGGAATGGAATGGATCACGGAAAGGATCGGTCAGCCGCGGCACGTTAATGTCAAAACAGTGCCTGCAGATGTACCTGCAAAATCTGACCTTTTTTTTTTTTTTTTTTTTCATTTGGCTGGTTGTGGACACCAAAAGTGTGTGGCTGGGAACGATTTATGACACTTTTGTGCATGCCTGTAAGAGGAAAATGATGCATGGTTAAATGATTATGTCTTTCAAAATTTGACTATTTTCTATATTGATATTGTGAAGGGGTATGACCAGACTAGATTTTGATCAATTGATAAAAAATTTTATTGAAGGTTTCAGCTGTTTCAATGCCAAACGTTTCCTAATTTGATGGATTGAGGATTTATTTTGTTGCCTCCCCATAAATTTACCTATGTGAAATGTACATTTATATTTCTGTTATCATCTTCTATTTCCTCTTGATAGGTTGTCAGCCACTTAACTTAATTTGGCTTGGAATATGTTGGTTTCGCCATCAATATATTATTTGCCTGTTTTGCTTTGTTTTTAAACTTGTGCTTGGAATTCTAGGACCCCAGAACCCAAATGCTTACTGTGGGGTAATTCAGGATGAGTCAGGCATATCGGGCGAGTCCGGGATATTTGGGCAAATCAGGTTCGGTGGGTCAGGGCACATCTGGATTTTTTGGGTGAGTCGGTGTGATTTACGATTCAGGGTGAGTTAGGGCAAATCGGGGCAAGTTGAGAAAATGTGGATTCATCAGAGGAGCAGGCCCGGAGGCTAGAGGAGGACACTGTTTCTGTCGGCATGACGCCCCCCCCCACCCCACTTCAGCATCTGCACAGACCTACACTGTAGAGAGGCTCCCTGTCCATGGCTTGCTCACCCCCAGAAAACTGTGGGATGGTGTGTTTGGACATGACGTTACCTTGGGTACATGACAGTCAGCCCCAACCAGGCTCTGTTTCGGGTGGCGGGAACTGGTACCACTCTCTCAGGTTCATGGGGTAAGACAGGAGCTGGTCAATGTCACGTTTCCCTTTTGCCATGGGCTACACAACTGTGAATTTAAGTATTTATTTATTTTTTTGTGAATTACATTTTTTTTATGTTGTTGTCTAAGAGTAGTATGGGCTGCAGGGCATCGTGGGTAATCATGTACTGGTTGTTGAATCATGTCTAACTGTGCACCTGGCTGGGAGGAGTGAGTGATGGGAGCCACAAAGTCTCTCTTTTTCTTCACAGCGTTCTGGGCAGAAGTCTGGAACTGGAGTTGGCTGTCATGTCCAAGCTCTTTTTCCCCCAAGCGATGGGGACGCAGAATGAACGGACTGTGCGAAAGTTAGGGCGAAGCAAGGCTGTCCCGAGAGCCGACGTATCACAGCATGGAAAATTCAGAAAGGGGAAAAAAAAGAAAGAAAATAATCGCGTATCTTTCCCACAGTCCTTTGCCTTTTGCTTCAAGACTGAATGTGCAAGATGACAACTTAAATCGGCTTCTGTTTGCTTGACACAAACACCCGTGACCCACCTCTCACTCACAGCTCCTCCCGTTCCTCTCCCTTCCCCTTCCTGACTCCACCCACTTCCACACACTCCCTTCTTCCTGCTCCAATCACATTGCCTCATTACCCGTGCATGATAATACAATTGTGGCAATGGAACTACTTTTTTAGGCCTTTTATGAATGGATCTGAGGAAATACACAAATTATATTCTGTTCAGTTCTTTTGTCTCACCAATTTGACTCTGAGCTTTGCTCGTTTTTGTGTTTGGGGAAAGCATTTGAGGTTTGGGAAACTAAATGTTAAAGTTAAATTTCAATTTAATTATCTTGCAGATTGATTTTTATATATTTATTAAATATTTTTAAATATACATAAAATCTATAATATATATTTTTTGATTTTCACTATTTCCAAGTTTCAAAATGCGTTGAGAATGTATTTTTAGGTAGGTACATGTAAGTTTTATATACTCAACTTCCTGAAACTAAAGTGAAACTAAACTGCCAAATGCTTTGATATAGAATTTCACTCAGACGAGATCTGTGAGATATTGTTTGTTATTTATATTATTGGAAAATAGAACAACATAGAAAATCCAACATAGAAATGTGTTTGTCCAATGGTAACTTGGGGACAACATTCAATGTACTGCAAAACATTTAATACTTCTAAAAACTATATATATATATATATATATATATATATATATATATATATATATATATGTATATGTTGATATATATGATATATATATATGTATATCTGATGAAGTTCAGATGAAGTTTTACCACATGTGGTACATGTATAAATGTATTGCAGAAGATGGCACTAAGTCTAAGTCTGCAATTTTGTAGTTCTCTCTAAAACAAGAAAAAAAGAACTGTGTCATGAACAAGCAACTCCAGCCAGTACTTATTGCACAGAACAGAGGGTTTGGTCAAGCAGTTCTGTTGGAGTCCAACAATTTCCAATCAATTCAGGACTTCAAATTTGGAAAAAAGAATAACAAAACAAATCTAATTATACTTTATTGGAATGCCATCAGACCTGTCCAGTGGGTATTCTTGCGTCTCACCCAATGTATACTGGGATAGGCTCCAGCATCTCCAGCACAGCAGCCACGCCCCCCCCCCCCCCCCCCCCCCCCCCCCCAGCGCTACCGAGACTAGGAATCTAGGAATAAGACGTGGGTTACATAATGGAGATAGGATGGATGAATTAATTAGCTATTTCTGACATTGTAGGTTTCATGATTTCCAAAACCTGTAATGGTAGTAAAGAAATTAAAATAAATTGTTATTGAATGAGCATGCAACACTATTATGATTATAAAGAGAAGTCCAGCATTACAGCTAATCTATATTTTAAATGATGTCATGGTTGAGGTTTTAATACTCACAACTATCATTCATATAATCACACAGCCTCGACTTCAGGTAAAAACCAGGGAGTAATTAACACAAATTAACACGTACTGTCAAATTAAACTGTACAGCATGATTCCACCCCACTGTCAGAGACAATGAGGATTATCTCTACTAATGTGTGACATCCTCATACGGTACCTGTTACATTGCAGTTATGTTATCCTTGGGACGACAAAGTCAAAGCAACACTGTCAGAACGTTGTATGTCGACTGAGATGTAAATGCAGCTTCTCTGCAGACACATTGAATGCCAGGCAGTTTTTGCATTTTGGGGCTTGTTAAGGCCAACAGTTCACCCTACCTTGCATACAAATGGCTAGTTCAATGAGTCACTCATGAGACAATTATGAAGTGCCCAGTCTAATCCCTGTGTCCAGGTAATGCAAATTTGCTCTGTCTGAATCAATCTGAATAAATTAAATATAGACATATAAATGCTGTACCGAATGCCTTCTAATCGGCTTTCACACTGAGTTTTGTAAATTAAAATACTTTGTGCACAGTTATGTGCATTAATAATTACTGACAGAGAAAAGTACTGCCAACCACATGTTGGAAAATGTCTTTATTTTCAACAGTATTTATTGTTACATAGCTTGCATGTACAAATCCTTCTTCAATAATTATTTTAAATTTACACTCACACATCCTGTCAGGCAATTACTAAAATAATAGCATAAAATGAATGTTATATCTCCTAGGTAGTATAGGGAATATCTCTACCACATCAATCTCATTGAATAAGTAAACGTCATCCCAGTCATCATGGGAACTCAATATTTACACCTTATTCACAGTCAGCAAGATACTGTAGTCTATATGTAAAATATGATAAAGTATAATACATGAGTTGTATGATTTACACTAAAAGGGAAATAGAATTTCCTCCTACCAAAGTGATTCAAATATTTTTCCCAGTGTAAAATATGTCCACTGAACTCTGATAACAAACTAATAGACATTCCCTGTTGTGGAGTAGGAGGGAGGCATTGTGGGATGCGCATGTGCATTATTATTATTTTATTTTATTTATTTTTTGGTGAGGGTTCCGGATAAGCCCTGTAACCCCCTGGATCACCTTCAGCTTTTTCACATACTAGTTGAGCAAGATTATAATTATAATTACTGTCAGAACTCAGTGGGGGGATTACCTGCAGAACGCACTTAGCTTGTTTCAGCTTCCATCATCTAGCCTGGTCTATCTCAAGAAAACCCAGCCCCCCGCCCTGCTCCTCTCTGTTGGGAACTGTGTCCGACAGGAAGTGGTGGTGAAGCCCACGCAAATTTCCTGGACACTGAACCGACGGGCGGTGGTGGCGGTTGACGTCCCTCTCTGTGCTCCTCTCTACCAGGGTCTGAGCTCATGCCCAAAGCTCTTTCCACCAGGATTGTAGGAGGGATCTGGTGGTTTTTCACCCTGATCATCATCTCGTCCTACACCGCCAACCTGGCCGCGTTCCTCACTGTTGAGCGCATGGAGTCGCCGATCGACTCCGCCGATGACCTCGCCAAGCAGACCAAGATTGAGTATGGCGTGGTGGAAGATGGGTCGACGATGACATTCTTCAAGGTGGGTAACGATGATGTGCATGTAGGTAAGAGGCCTGGTTTGTGTTAGAGACTGGGCTATTCCTGTTTTGTTTGCAGTGAATGATCCCTTGAAGCAGTGATTACTCACCCTCAGTAACATTTTTGTGTTACCAATAGTGGGCAAAAGTACACTAATGGGCTACTGTGTACTGCACAAACACAGGTATGCTTGAATCAAATGAAATTACAGTAAAACCTCAGTGTTATGGACTGATCGGTCAACTGAAGAGGTATGAAACCAGAAGTAACATTCTCAAGCTTCGTATTATTGCTAACACCTAAAATAGGCTCTAAACCAAGTCACACTTTGCATTTATCAGAAACTCAAAATACTACACAAATAAATAATATAATAGAGATGGAGCTGTTACACCCCCCCCCCCCCCAAAAAAAAAAAAAAAACACACATGCACACACACACACACACACACACACACACACACACACACATATACAGAGCAAGAGCATGTGACTTATACAAAGCACATACAGCAACAGGTTTATTTTGACACTGCAGTGCTGAATATTTACTGCATTTTACTGTTAGTATTCAAAGCTAGGCCACAATTATTCCCTAATCCAATCAGTAATCCAGTAATTCAAAATAGGTAAAATCCTACATCAAGATATCACTTTATACCCTTATACCTATATCACTACAGATATGTTTTGGTATGTGTTTCCTTGTTTAGAACCTTAACTGCTTTATGTTCACAATCCACATCGTTAAATTCACGCATCCATGCAGGTTCAGTGATATGCCAAATGTTCTCCTCTGAGCCAGATGGCTGAGAAATCTGGCCTGTTTAAGCAGCAACTGCCAATTGTTACACCCCTGGATTTTTTTCATCAGTATATTCAAACACACACACATACACACACACACACACACACACACACACACATTTGCATGCATAATTGTACATATTCATATTTGTACAGCAAGAATATAAATATGTCCTTATATTGTTTTTGGTTTTCATTACAAATTGTACACCATAAAATAAAATATGTATAAGACGCAATGACACTTGTTATTATGCACTGCACATTTTTGATTTTGCCGTGACTCATCCAACGCATCCAATCGGTGCTCTGAACGATGCTGCATTTTTTTATTTCCTGCATAGTCAACAATGTCAAAATAGTCTGCTAATGTCACCAAACCATGGTAGGTTGTAAATGTCCTTTCTTTGTTTCTTTATTTTGTTGTATTTTCTGTAATGCATAATATTTTTTCATTCACTTCATTAAATTAACCTTGTACCACAAGTCAGTGATTTAAAGCTCGCCAGGCCAGACTCTCCCCTCAATGGGACAGATTAACATTGTAGTGCCATTCAAGATGGACGTATTACATACGGCAGCTCAGTTCTGACTGGCCCTCCCACTAAGTATGCCTGAGAAGAACCCAATCAGCACGCCAGAACAGAGGGATTGATTTTAAATTAGGCTCAAGGTTATCCTTTCATTTTTCTATTGTGGACAAAAAAACAAATGTAATTACCAGTAATTATCTCTAGATTAGTGTTGGACCTGTTGGAATAACCTTTGTTTTGTGTTATGTAGCATTGGGGTTTCATCAGTCAGGTTCAACAGCACTCCCTTACTACCAATCCATTTTTTTCCCACAAAAAGGCTCAGGGATTTTTCGTGTCCTCAGCAGATGGGCTCTTTAATCTCCTGTTCATTTCCAATTAACATATTATATTGACCAATTAGGTCCCAACAGCATGTCTAAAGTCATCAGCATTGGGTACTGCTGTCATACATAGTACAAGGCTAGAACAGTGTTCGTAATGTAATTAAAATTATAACAGTGTAATTGCAATTGCAATTATCCGGCCACTGAAATAACAAATGGATCTGCCATTACACAATCTTTAGATTTATAGCATGGTGTATGCAATATTGTTGTAAATATTGTTGTGAAGCCAATATATGAAGTAATGCTGCAAGCAGTAATGCTTCTGTGAAATTGTTTTAGCAGTATGTAGTAGTACTGCTGGGGTATAATTCCCTGCATGCTCTTCAGTTCACTCTCAGAATTGGGCTTGGTTGTTGGAAGACCGAGAAACACACATAACATGAAGGTAATAATAATAATAATGCTATCCTATATCAAATTCAAATTCAATTCAAATAACTTTATTTATCTGTTAGGAACTTCATTTGTGTAAAAGCGTCAGTGCATATACAACACGTAGCCGGAGACGACAAACACAGTATAGGCAACAACAAGTACAGCTGAAAACAATTAAAAGCAGTTTAAGATAATAAAGTTTAAGATAATGAAGTTAAGCGATAATAAAGTTAAGATGACAAACACAGAATAGACAACAACAAGTACAGCTGAAAATAATTAACAACAGTATAAGATAATAAAGTTAAGCAAGCATATAGCATATTTGAAAATATTTAACAATGCATTAGAATTCTCAACACACATCAGCTGACACACTGACCTGGGTTCCAACAACATGTGTCCTGTATTTCACTCACATTAAAAGCTACCATAAATATTTATTTTTTCTTCACACAAGTTTGTGAACAACGATCAAAATTTATGTCACAACCTTCTAAGAAGAAAAAGTCTCAAAGGTCAAATGTTTATTTACCTCAAGCTACTGTGTGTCTTTATTAAGTGCCAGGTTCATCTGGTGGTATATGAAGTATTATGTAGTGATTCAAACTAAACGGTTCAAATGGTGTGGTGTTAAAAACTCCTTTCTACGCAATGGGGGGTTATGGGGGTGTTTAGGCAAAAACCAGCAGTTTCTATAATTATGGACTCATATTTGTTCTGGATAAATACACATCTAATGATATCTAATTACATAAATGCCAGCATGGGATACTACCAGAAAGCTTCCTAAAATATCATTCTCTGGTTTTAGTTTTTTTTTGTTTGTTTGTTTTTTTTTTTCCGGCTGTCACAACATCCCCACAGACTATCTACAGTAACACTGAATTATTTAATAACTGCTACTGTGACTCAATTATTATCTAATAAAATGACATCTGATTAGGGCCCCAGTGATGCTGCTGCCATAATTTTGCTTCTCCTTTCGCATGATGCCAGATGATATAGTTATTTTTCTTTGGGGGGAGGGGGCATAGAGGGGTGGGGGGCAGGATACATAGAGCGCCTGTGTGGTTTTTACTTCAGAAAGGATTATCAGAAAGGATTGGTTTTACTTCAGTTATCAGAAAGTATGGTTGTTGCTATTCATTTATATTTTTCCTAGAATAATGATTAACAAAAAGCAGAAGGTCTATTAGAATACGGAGTACATTAAACTTGCCAGGGATGAGAGGAGGCTCTGTTGGCTGTGTGGGTAATGGAAGGGGGTTCTTTTGCAATTTGGCCCCCAGGCCCTCTTGGTCCCCTCCACTTCCTGCCTCCTGCGCCAGAGCTGCCGTCTCCGGTAATGAAGTGCCGCGTTTTTCTCCTTCAGCGGGAAGAAATTCCCCTGAGACGACCATGACCACATATCTGTCATGATTGTTATGAGCAATAACCGTCAGTGCTCTCCAAACGGCTGGTCTCAGTTCAGGCTCTGTTCTCCCTCTCTCATCTTTTTAAACTTTCATTCCTTCAGCTTCTGTTTGACTAAATTTGAATCAAAAATATGACACTAGGGAAGAACTGATAAACCAATGTCACAAGAACTGCATTTGTATTGTATTTGAATGTTATTGAACTGTAAATTCATCAAGATAGGTATGATAGTATAACTACAGAGGTAGGTATAGACTACTGAGTATACCCTGTATACATATAATTTTTTTAACCGTACTTGCAGTTGTTAAAGCTGTATTTCGATATTTGAATGAACTTTTAACATTTAGAAGTCAGTTATGTCCAGACCAACCTGATCTCATGTGAATTTGGCAATATGTACCGATTGTTAGTGTCTCAAAAAACGGTACCTGTTTCAGAATTTTGCACAAGCGCCCCCATGAGCCTGTACTGGGAACTACTGACTAATGCTCAGTTGTAGAGTGTAAGGAGATTTCGTGAAAGATACATAGGGCCCTATCTTGGCGATCTTGGCGCTTAGTCTAAGCGCATGGCGTAAAGTCCATTTTGGGCGTGTCCAAGTCCACTTTTGCTATTTTAACGGCGTGTTTTTTTGGCGCTAAGCACGGCGCAAGGTGCAAATGGGCTGAACCTAGTCGCTTCATTAATTATAGGTGTGTCTTGGGCGTGACATGCAATAAACCAATCACAATGTCATATCCTATTCCCTTTAAAAGCCTGCTTTTCCACCTTGGCGGATTGCTTGATGGCGAAACAGACATGCTCGTGCTTGTTTAGTGTGATCAAGGAATAGGCTAAATGGAGTATGATCAATATTATTCGGACTAACCATTAGAATAATAACCATTAAAATATATGCGGTTAAATTTCGTTAAAAGGACCTGCAACAGCTGAGAATAAGCTATCAATGGCTTCAGTCTCACCTTAGAAAACGCCAAATTAGCTTGCTTGTTCAGCGAATTTTGTTTGATGATGCAATGAAAGTGTCAAACATCAATTCCAAGAGGCTGTTCTCATGGAGTTCTCGAAGTTCAAGCTTCATCCAAAGTTCATTAGGCTACCTGCATAGTAGGCTAATATTGATTAATAACATAGCATACCGTTATTTTGCCTTAATGATGACACTAAATAGCCTACAATAAAGCTGTCAGGTTTGCAACCCATATGTTCACGCATATTTCCCCTTGTTTAATAATGTCCTGTTTATGGAAATGTGACCAATCCTTTAAAACAATCCACTTTCCCAGGAAGACCGTGAAACGTGCGACTTACAGCAGGGGAAACAGAGAACATGCAGCGCACGTGCAGAGAATGGCATTAAAATTAATTGTGAATTAATTGTGTAACGTGCTGCAAATTTGTTTTAGTTTTTAATTAGACGCTTCTCTTTAAAATCGTTTTGTTCAGTTATGGAATAACGGGTGAAATCAGCTGGGTTTTAAACGGTGAGAGTATAGAAACCTGGTCACTGTAATTTAAAAAATATGAAGGACGAAGAATAGCTAAGGTTACAATTTAGTTAACAAACTAACAACATTTATCTCCGTTTTTTAACCATAGGCTATCGAAAAAAACCTTATGCACAGCGAATCCGCTGTAGCCTAGGCTATTTGAAAAACAATAAATGCAATATTCACTGGACAAGGTTTTGAACTTTTTTCAGTCACAAACCATTCTATTTACTTACAGGCTGTATTCATAGATAAACAGAGCTGTATTGTAACGACATCTGAAGCGCATTTTCAGAACTTAAATGTCCGTCTATTGCCGTGCGCGAGTTTTCCATTGAATGACAATTCACGCATTAGGTGTAAATGACAATTCGCGCATTAGGCTTGATATAGGTGTCATCAGCTGCTTTTTAATGGATAGCCATTGTCCCGTACCATCGCACATCGCCTGGATGTTGATGGAGTGGGCTGGAAGCAATTTAATGTGCATGGCATTCCCCTTCGCTGAGGGAAAGGTAGGCTATGGACCCTTTTATTATTATGTATTTTTTGATATAGGCTACACAATAATACTATTTCACATTGTAATCTTGATATTTTAATCATGCTTGTGCGCGCCCCTGTGTGTAACAGACAGGAGGGTACGCGCATTGTGCACATGCCTTTGTAGACACACTTATATGCGCCGTTAAAATAACATGTATACAACTGCGACATGACTTTAGACCAGGTTAGTGGTGGTTCTAGCGCAAGCGCTTTCTGCTGGCTCAAGATAGCAATACGCCAAAAAGAATCCTGGCCACTCCTCATCTTAAGACCAACACGCCCAAACGGCGCAAGAGTACATGCTAGTTAAACGGCGTGAGCGTTAGGCGTTATAATTAACCTACCGCCGGGTGTAAGATAGCAAAGACACTTGCGTTTGGGTTAGTGCCGCTTTGCGCCGGGTGTAAGATAGGGCCCACAGTGCGAGAGAAGCTTGTGATAGAAAAATATAGTTGTACAAATATAGATTCTTTAAATCTTAACAGTTCGGGCATGAGCCCGAGTTACGTGAACTCCTGTGAGGTTATGTTTAGGGGTTGTGGGTGGTGTACGGGAATCATGAACTCACGCAGGGCGTGTCTTGCCAAGAAAAGCAGTGGGATACGTGACGTCATATACTACTACCCTCACACGTGATTTTTTCGGCCTATCACAGCCTTTAGTCAGTAGTTCCCAGTACAGGCTCATGGGGGCGCTTGTGCAAAATTCTGAAACAGGTACCGTTTTTTGAGACACTAACAATCTGTACATATTGCCGAATTCCATGAGATCAGGCTCGTCCAAACAGGAGACTACAGAACACTTATGAGTATGTAAGATTTGATTTCCGTCAAATCAGGTGTAAAATAGAACTTTAAATATAAGCCCAAACAGGTTGTACAGTTGTAACTACTGTGCTACAGTATGCATGAGCACTATATATACACACTTGTTACACTGCACTTTACTCTGTAAGCCAATTAATACGAAGTGGCATCTGCAAGTGGATTTTAAGGCCTTTGCTATTCGTATGAAGCTTGTTACTTCAAATTCAGCGGGGAATGTGAGAGTTTCATTCTAAACAAAGTTTTAAGTTTCAAGTGACTGTAAGACTTTGGCAAAGAAGAACTAAATTGGTGCCTATGCCATAACAATGATTCCTTACCCACACTGCTTTTCTAAATGGCATGGGGCGATATACAGCTTAATTTCAGACAAAATGTCCCCACCACATGGCAGGTCAGTGGTGAGGGAGATAGATATAATGAACTCTGGATTTTGCCTTCTGAAGCATTGCTAGAGGGTGGTTTTAATGTTGTTCATCATATCTACTTCACAGTAATAGATTTGATGGGAAGGTGGAGGGTGGTCAAGATGTGGTTCATCACAGGTCTTGTGCAGTTATATATTTGTTGGGAAGGTGGAGGGCGGTCATTACGTGGTTTGTCATGTTGTGTATATAGTAATAGATTTGGTGGGAAGGTGGAGTGTGGGCATGATATGAACTGGTAATTATGATGCATTGTATGTACCACACATGTGCGTAGATCTGTTATGCACATTTTCAGACAACAGATTCAGAAGTACCTGAATCTTATGCGACTAAAATACACAGTATTTCTGTGTGTGTGTGTGTGTGTGTGTGTAGAGAGAGAGAGAGAGAGAGAGAGAGAGAGAGAGAGAGAGAGAGAGAGAGAGAGAGAGAGAGACAGAGAAAGAGATGTTAGGGATGCAATGTTTTGATGTCCAAAGACAATGAGATTTGATGTTTTCTTGTTGAATATGCTGTCTGTATTCTTTGAGGTTTGGCCAATGTTATCTGTGTTTTTGTTGCATCTCTATGTCTCTCCATCAACACAGAGATGATAGATGGCAAGAAAGAGATCATTTGAATTGTGATTTGCTCAAGGTCTTTTATGATCTGTGCCCTACTTGCTGCAGATTCTCTATGTCCAATCTGGATAAATTTATATTTCTTCCTCAAGGGTTTTGAAAACTTTATTCTTGTTCTGTGTTTGACCACTACATAAAATTAAATTGATAAGGTTGCAATACAAAGCCTGTTCCTGTAATTGGACTTAGCCAGTCATGTGGAAGTTAGCTAACGTATCATTAGCGGTTTGGAATTTCATTATTTCCTGAGGTCCTAGCTCTTCATTAGAATTATAGACTATGCCAGCAAGCAATATATTTCTGTACTCTTCCATGCAGCTGTGGGCAAATTAAAAACAAAATAATTTTAGAATATTTATGAAGTATTTTATTACATCATTACATAACTGTATAATGCATACAAGATAGCAGTCTTTCTTAACTTTGGGAATTTGACTAAATTAGTAAGCACTAGGCAGATTTCTTGTTAATATAATCACTCAGGAATAACTATTATTCAGACAAATTGTGCTAAAGCATTACAGGTAATATGTTGGAACCAAGTTCATACACAATCCTAATGTATATATGACAGGCGTTTCTGAACAATCCCCACCCAGTTTTTCAACAATCACAAATAAGGGGTGTAAGATCACAAATAAGGGGTGTTATTTTTCTGGCGCAGCCTAAGTATTTGCACACGTTATCATTTCACACATTGCGGGTGATTAAGAGTAATTATGCAAATTACTCCAGCCGCAAACAGCCATATTTAAATGAGATTTGACGTGTTTGGAATGGTTACACTGTAAGAAAACGGTGAAAAGACTGGCAGCAATGTTGCCTTTTTTTTATGGTAGTTATAAAAAATCTTTTACAGTGTCTCTTAGTTTCTGTGGGAGTTACGGATGTTTGTCAGGACTGAAACATACTAATGCTTATATTAATACTTAACCTGGGCTACTCGCGCCGTTACTGTCACATAAAATCACATTTCTACATGATCATGGGTTTTATTTTGATAGTCTTTATTTGCTTTGTTATTCACTGTTAGTTGTAATAAATGTTGTACTGCTTGTTTGATTCGTATTACTCTTTTATTATGTAACACAAATTGCTTCATGATTACAAAATTTATTCTTACTGTTTGTGATGTATGTATCCACAAATTCTCTTGTTGTGTATTTTGAGCATTAGCTAGAATGGCCCTGTTAATTAGCCCCCATTGTTACGCAATCATCCAGAACGTTCACTTCTGGATATTCCAAACACACCCATATGTGTCTTGCTACAACGAAAGTCGTCATCTTATCGATTCCATGTTTTTTAATACCTGCTTTCCATTTTTACTAAAAAATGCACCTGCAAATAACCTTTCCAAACTTCCTTTTGGGCTTAGTAAATCACTTTACACATGTTAAAGTAATCTATTTGCATGACCTCCTCCGACTATTTCATGAAATAACGTAGGGACGCCCAAATTAGCATATTCATTCAGGCTAACCTGCAAAAATGAGAAATCAACGTATCTTTCAATTTTAGCACACACAATCCTCTTTATACTTAGTTAATCACCACGGATGGTTTTTGCGGGTGGTAACAGTTTTACACGTGCTTTTGTACATGCAAACCTTTAGTTAATCGACATGCATTGCTCTAGCCTTACATTTTAACAGGCATTCATTTTATAGCTATGAATAACTTTTCAAAAGTTTAAAATTAATAATCAAACAAACCACAAGCATGATCTCATGAGAACATTCATTTGTTCTATGTTGTCTTTCCAAAAGTCACAGTATAATAAGATGCAGGATAATAAGATGCAGCATAATAATAACCTGTCGGCAGTTGGCAACTGTTAGCAAAATAAATAAATAAAAAATCCCCAACTTGCCTGCTCAAAAATGAAAACATTACAAACTAAGTTCAAAGACAATGAATAATTTAAGCAGGATCCCATTAGAACATTGATTTTCTCTACATTGGCTTTCTGAAAAACAAAACATAATAACTTGTCTGTAGCTGACAACTGTTATAAAAAAATTATACCTGTCTTGCATTTCCAAAAAAGAAAACATTTTACACTGTTGAGAGGTCATATAAAATGTAATATGTATGTTGATTATCGCAAAGCTGAAACATATTAACCAAGAAAAGAACGAGATAGAAGGATACACAAACTGGACTGAATTATAAGCAAGGGAGGGATGATGATAACAGTTACAGACACAGCATCAGTGAGGGAACATTGTAGGGGAAACGTTGATCTGCCAAAGAGTAGATGGCTTCCAACTACCTAGCTGAACCTAAACTGCTTCTAGTCCTGTTAATTAATAAATGCATCCGTGAATGAATCAAGCAATGCATTATTGTACGCAAGAAGGCCCTGCTGGATAATTATATAAGGTGCTATATCCCTAATTTAAGGATAGAGCACCTTATACCTGAAAGCCTAAGGTCCAAACCATTTAGTCCAGGGCTTAAACGTCTAGATAGAGTTACACCGTGTCACTTGCATTAACAAAAACACCAGTTCACCTGGCAAGAGAAAAGTAGCAATAATAAACACGCATCATTTTTTATTGTATCAAGGTTTGAGGCATCTTTCCCCCCACTGTGGCACACAAAACCCATGTCAAAAAGCAACACACACACACACACACACACACACACACACTTCCTCACATACAAACTGCCCAGTGTCTCTGTTCTTTGGGGCAACCCGCTTTTGTTTTCTGATGAATCAACATCAGAACGATCTGCTTGAGGTTTTTGCTGATCGCAGCACTTGGCGTCTCTACCATTTCCCTTATGCCCTTCAGCCATTTGTTCTTTTAAGCAAGAAGGCAAAAACTACACATATATCCTACATGAGCACCAACTAGAGTTGAGAATATACATATATAGAACCTCATACGGTGACCAGGGTGCAAAAAGTACAATTAATCAGTCTCATGAAATGAATTATTAAATCATGATTATGAATTTCAATGTTAAAATAACAATAACCAGAAACTTAACAGAAGGCATAAGTTCTTTAAGGTGGTAGGCTCAAACATTTTGCCAAATAATAATCAGACCGACGACCAGGTTTAACAAAATATAATTTATTAAACAGCAAACACATCTAAAACTAGCATTCTAAGAGCAGTGAATGATATGGAAAGAAACTGAATTGTGGAAAAGGAATGAGGTAGGTTAGAATTCACAGTTCTGTCTGTGTGTCTGCATTTGTGTGTGTGTTCACCCCGGCACATGTGGTGTAGCAGAGAACACAGGCTATGAGTACGAACCAGAGTTTAGCATGGGGTGCTAACGTGGCCTGGGAATGGCATGTATTGAAGGCTAAAGCTAGCTATGTCTAGCTATTTCCAGGCCCCTGTCCATTTGCAGGCAGGGGAGCTTATATCTAATGGGATGCAAGGATGATCGCTTGCACAGATCTCGATTAAAAGGACACACATTGTCAATTAACGTTAGTGATGGGGAAACAAAGCTTTCTGAAGCAACAAAGCTTTCCGGCCCATTGTGTTGAAAATGGGTTCATTACTCGAAGCTTTGATTAACACAGTGCGCACTAGTGGCATCTGCTGGTCAGAAGAATTTATCGCATATGTCAAAGTTGTACATGAAGCAGCCGTCTATGGAAGCAGCGTGCGCATTAACGTTAAATGTTGCCCATAAAATACATACAGTATTATAATATACTAATAATATATAATTTAATATTCATATAATATAGCCTACTAATATAGCTATATATTAATCTATTAGCCTAACTAATGACTGTACTGTAGCAACTCAATACATATTTTTATGAGTGTAATGTAATGAGACGCCTAGCGTAATTCATAAAACTTTATAAATTATGTGTAAGTATATATTATATTTTTATTATTTTTGAGCTATGAATAATTCTGAAATAAGCCTATTCATACAGCCAGCGAACACACATCCTAATGTATGTAAAAATATATCTACGACATGTAGGCTATATAGCTACACATTTACTTTAAACTACAACTACCACCATTGAATAATATTGGTGAGAGGTTAGCACGCAGCAATAAGCATGGAGAGATCGGGGTTAGAATCTTTGTTCCTTTCTGTAGCAAAAATTGAGTCTACATTTTTTTAAGTAGGTCCTATATAAACGTTTTTCTGTTTAAGTATGTTGCCAGAAAATGTATGAAGGCTCAATAAGAGTGAAATACACATGGATGACAGTGAATGAGTTTCAATTCGACTGTGAAGCATTTTTGTTACTGAACAGCGAATGCGCTTGTAGCACACCGCGTCTTCAAATATACAGCGTGCTTTAAACCCAATGCAAAAATTCGACACCAAAACCAAACCAGTGAGGTGTTTGTCTGACGAAACGAAGCTATGGACGTCATTGATCACGTGCTTCTGGTCATACAAAACAAGCATCGGCACAGTGCTTTGGATTAAACTGCTTCACATTTTCGACGCATGCTTCAAAGCTTCGGTATCAAGCGTAATATCACTAATTAATGTTAGTTGTCAGTTAGAACAGTTGTTCTCAAACTCGATCCTGGGGACCCCATGTATGCTGGTTTTCGTTACAACCACAGTTGCAATCCCAGAATTTTAACAAGCTGTTAATTTTTCTTAATTAGGTGTTTTTCATGTTTAGAGGGATTATTTACCATCTTAAACCACATTATGTTAGCAATAGCTATGCATACCATGAATAATAAAAGTCCAATATGGACATTGTGCTATATTGCATACAATTACAAAAAGTAAAAAAAAAATTAACTGATAAAATTAAGACGTGAGGTGAATCAATAGAATGCTAATTGGTGAAATTATGGACACATGGCCGCTAAAACGAACCGTTTGTTAAATAATGAAGAATTCAAAGACAAAGCAAATGATAACGAGCCAAACCTGCATTGTGTTAATAAGTTTAAGGAAAATATTATGTATGTCTTATATAATATATATATTATGAAGGACCTTAAACCACGTATGTTCAACAACCTAATTAGGAGCTAACTGATTCACCTCAGTCTTTAATTTGATAATTGTTTGCAATATAGCACAATAAGCACAAAGTGAACAGGGGGTTGTTTATTCTTCATGGCATGCATAGCTATTTCTGAAAACGTGGCTTAATAGGGTAAATAATCCCTCATGAAACATGAAAAGCACCTAATTAAGATACATGTACAGCTTCAATTGTGGTTGGAACGAAAACCAGCATACATAGGGGGCCCCCAGGATCGAGTTTGAGAACCACTAAGGTAGCCTTTACAATTATAGCAATGCAAGGCTAGTGGGCTGCAGATATACTCTCTAAATACACACAATGAATACAATCGACGATGTAATAATAAACAACAGACAGAAGTTTTCTAGTAAAATAATGCCTGGATGTTCGTATCAGTCTTACTGCTGGAGTGCGCAGGCGGATCCGTGTGTGGCTTGGTTGGATGTCTGAGGAAAACCTCCCTGGGTTTGGCAGCGTCTCTGGGTTTGGCAGCGTCTCTGGTTGGAGTAAGCTGTTTTTCGCTTTTCTTTGCTGGTGGAGCGAAATGGTCCTTCTGTCTTTTCGGCAAGTTGTTTCTGGAACTTCTGCGGCTGTCGGTGCGTGGTAACGTCAATGTAGGCTATGCATGTTCCTCTGGATGTTCACTGGCAATGTTGTGGAATGATAGCGAAGTATATCTGGTAATTACATTGCTCCCTTGGTGGATGCAATTTCGGTGGCTTTCCTAGAACATGCTAACCGTTTGTTGTGTCCAGATGACTAGGGATAGCTGCTACATTATGGGAAGGATGTGCTTTGTCTTGTCTGTTCTGTAGTGATCTTGATGATGTCTCTGTATGCACTTATTGTACGTCGCTTTGGATAAAGGCGTCTGCTAAATGAATGTAATGTAATGTAAAGAGAGAGAGAGAGAGATCCTCTGCACATTTATTTGCCTCTGTAGGCCTAATCTCTCCCTTCTCACAAAGGGATGAGTGCCCTCATACAGTGTGAGCAAGAGGCAAGAGTGAAGAATTAAGAGAGTGAACCAGGAAGTTTCCAAATTTTTATGGTGGTAGGCTACAGAAGAGGAAGCGATGTAGGCGACTGTACACAGTCCTATTGCTCAAAATCTTTTGAAATTCTATCCAGGATCAAGTTAATGTGACGCAGGTTGGTTCCCAAAATGGATGGGCGCCACACACACACACATACACACACACACACACACACACACACACACACACACACACACACACACACACACACACACACACATATGTACATACAGTTGAAGTCGGAAGTTTACATACACTTAGGTTGAAATAATTAAAACTCAGTTAGGACATCTACTTTGTGCATGACACAAGTAATTTTTCCAACAATTGTTTCACTTTTAATTCACTATATCACAATTCCAGTGGGTCAGAAGTTTACATACACTAAATTGACTGTGCCTATAAATTTTTTACATTTGGTCACATATCCTTTGCAATGCATGACTTCCTGATGTCTGTCACCCAACAACATCAAAAGACTCTTGATATCTTATTTTCTTGTACTCTGGTTTCTGGTTAAAGATTTTGAAACACATTTTCATCATTGTTTATGCTATAATTCCTGCCATGACATTTTCAACATAGGAATACTGTTATAATTATATAAGTAGGCTAAATTATTAGTTTTTTATGTGCGTAAACTGTTGAAATAACATGCGGTATATTTTCATATTATCAGAAGGGAGCAATCTAATGTAATTCACGCCAGCGCAAATTTGGAGAAAAATAAATTCTGAAAATAGATAGCGTGTGGAAATAATATATTCCATACTGATAAAATTTTTAAAAGACAGAGGACGAAATATGCTTTAGCAGCAATGTATTTGCAGAATAACATGGGGAAATTAACAAAGGGCTCTGTGCATTTTTTCTTAGAATTGTTTTCCCGCTCCACACACTTGTTGCCTAAAGCAGTATTATTATGTCTGTAGAGCACGGTAGCCTTATTTCTTTGCTTGTTTATCCTTTGTAATTGTGTTATTTACCCAAATACAAATGTTTGAATTGATTACAATCAGCAATAATCAATTATTTTTAGGCATTAGCAATTGTATGCTTTCAGCCTATATGCTACTTACAGCTATTATCACTTCATGCACTATGATGGATGGCCCATCAGTTAGCACAAAAGGATGCAGATGCCTTCTAGACCCTGAAAAATGCCTTGTGGTTCTAGTGTTAACTACATGTAAGCTACTTCATAAAAAAACACCAATGGGCTATGCCAGATGTTGGCTAGGCTAGGCTAATGTTTTCATCTATAACTGACAAAAATATGAATTCATAAGTTAACAGTTAATTTAGCTACACAATTGTTCAAGTGTATTTCAGGGGAGACATGTTCAAAATGAGTTCTCATGAATTTACTTTGTTACTTTACTTTAATAGCTAAATAATCACCCAATGTTCGCTAATCAGACACATTTCTCACACTTTCTCCTTCATGATTTTGTGAATCCAAAGCCACAAACTCACCAAACTAAAACAAAAGTCTAAAACCTACACTCTCCAAATTACTCAATTTGTTATTAAAATGCAAAAAAATGTGCCTTGCTTATTTAGCAGTGAACTAACTTAATCTCACGGATGCACCGAAATAATTACGAAAGGTACGGCTATGGTACTGCAGGCTCCGGCTCCCCGCCCATGACTTTATTTTGTCTAAGGACCGTAGACTACGTTTGAGGGAAAATAATACAGGCGGGAATTATTTGCTGCATGCATTGATTTTACCGGACTTCACTTTCATGCCAAGTGGCCAGAGAGTGCAGACAATGTTGCCAAGTAAAGACAGTTGCATTGGCCTATAGGCTGTAAGCTACCACATGCTTCTGGGAAATGTAGTTAAGCTATTAGCTCCGTTATATGTTGTTTCTGCCACCCCCCAACACTGTATATGTGCATACCATACTGTGTACATACATATACTGTGTGGTGACACTTGTATTCAACATTTCTGATAAAGCTTTCTGGTTTTGGATAAATCTTTCCCACACTCTCATGAATAAGGGTGGAACTGTTACCTGGAAAATCATAATGTTTTCCCTAGTGGGCGTTGGTGAGCAGTGCTGAGTTTATATATCTTCTGATTAGAGTTATCGTTTTGATGCAATCTGGCCATCAGTGTCTGCTGTAGCCCCCAATGGTGTGCAAAGGGGTTGAAGATAGGGATCTTGTGGGGGGAAAAAAACTTTCTGCTTTAGTCAGAGTCATAATTACTGAATTAAACTCGGAATGCAAATGTGTACTGAAGTAATAGCAAAGTATCGGGAACACATGCTCAGATGAGAGATTTTTTAATTTGTCCATTTTCCCAGAAGTCCCAAGCATTGGGTTGCTTTGATGAAATACGGCAAAGTAAAAATTCAATTATAGTACGCTGTGTAGTGCAGACTCATGGTGCATGGAGGAGTTGCTGGCTGTTGCTTCAGAATTGTCCTAAGAGATAGAGTGGGAGGCAATCAATAAAAAATTAATTCACATTTCCATCATGATAATGAAACTTCAGTTTGAATTTGTGTATCAAATGTTGAAGTAATTAATAATGCTAACCTTGCACAGCTGAGTAGAACAATAACTCTGCCCTTAAAGAAAATAAATTAAGACTCTTTCTTCATTTTCACATAAAAGTAGGAATAAAATAGTTTCTGTCAAAATACATTCAAATGGTTTTATGTCACAGGTAACATATTTTGTATGGTGATAACAATGTTCAAAAGGTGTATAAAATAAACAATACAAGTAATAGGCTGTATTGTATACTCTATTATTTTCACTTCAGTTCTTTGTGACACAGCTGACAGAAGGTTGCACAAAGTACTGAAAACAGGGGTGTAAATATGTGTGACACTTTATTGGGAAATTAATTAATTTGAGAATATTGATATTTTGGTTGACTCTACTGAATTATTAGTAGAACATTGATATTCTAATATTAATATTAATAGAACATAGTAGAATTAATAGAACGTTTTAGACCATTAAAGTTTTAAGAATTTGTTGTGCAAGTATTTGTGTGGATGAAGAAATAGTGTGTATTTAAATTCCTCAATACATACATACATGCATACATACAAAGATACGTACGGAAATACATACATATTTTGTGAAATAAACAGTAGACCAAGCAAATTACAAGGTGCTTTGTTTCTTTAGGTTTTTTTTAAACGTTTTTATGAACATTATGTATACCAGGAATACTTCCTCACATAATTCACAAGTTTTAATACTTTAGTCTTGATGGGATACTTGTGCCCTTCAAATACTGCCATCATCCATGTCTCTGCTATGGGGTGCCACAAAGTTATAAGGCTTTATTTAAGAGTATTGTAAACCAGGTAAAATGTACCTTTTTAAGTGCAAGGGGATATAAGGATAACATAATAAGCTTGCTGATAGACATCTAGCTAACTAGTTAGCGATTTAAATTGCCCAGCTACTTCAATCACCTGTAACCACAAATGTTAGTTAGTTAGGTAGCTGGTATATTAGTGAGTTTGTCGTAGTTCATGATTGCTCTTTTCCAGTTACTTCCGGTTTAGGCCACGCCCATGTCCGGCATCTATCCGAATGCAGATACAGACACAGATAATTATGGTGGTTCAACAGATACAGATAGTGACTTATAGATAGAATACATACATAAGTAATAAATCAGAAGCACTTGCCCTAGGTGAGATTTGAACCTGCACCTCTCACTCATCCAAAGGCTCCAAATACGAACGTGTGTTGTCACGGTAACCTGCTGCAAGGCCTTAGGTTTACTGCACCGCACTGTGCTTACTAGCTAACTACACAAGCTACTGTGAGAATGCTTGTACATGCGTACGTACAAGCAATCTCACAGTACTGTATACACATTGCCATGCTTGCATACTATTATTTTGTTTATGAATCTTCTCAATAGCCTCTTTTGATAAGCCATAGGTTTTGCTTGCTGACTTTTGTCAAAGCATGAATACGGCAACAATCTTCCAATATTTTCCCAACCCGTCAGAGAACTGACCTCTCTGTCACTTTCGCTCAGCAAGTCGCCAGGCAACAAACCCAAAGTGCAAGGACTCAGAAGCTCAATTTTGTTGCAAATTGATAAGCAATATTGAAAAGTGACTTCCTGTGGTGCAGCAACAATATCTAACCGAGCACATATAATTAACTTACGGACAAAATAAATCAATGTCCTCTGGGGGAAGGCCCCTGTTTCATTTGCGCTATCGATAAAATATCCTTGCAATTTAAACAAGCCAAAGCGACAGCCACACTCTCTGTCTGTTATTGTTTCAGTTGTAATATAAATGTAAAGATGCTGTAGTATGTGCCTTTGTCAATATAGTGCCCTGAAAACAGAATCTTTTGTCACATTTTGGTTTATAACAAGACAAAAGGGAAGATATAGAAGACTGTCTGGCAGTGTAAACTCTTCCTTTTTTTTGGGGCATACTACTATAGTTAATCACAAGGGAGTTATAAATGACAGGTCTTGTTGACATTAAAAACCTGGAACCTGTGTCTAATGAAAGAGGGGCTGTCAAGTGACCTGAGGTGCCAGTTGGTATATGAGAAGGCCACAGTGTTGTGTTGGTGCATGTTCCTGGCAGGCTAATGTGTTTTCTCCAGTAAGTATTTAGACTGCAGATCATTTCCACCAGCATTTTCTTTTGTGTCAGCAAAGTAGCACAAACAATATCTGTCAAAATGACATAGGTGAGCAGATGATTTTGATGGAAAAACAACAGGCATGGATGTTGACTGTGTTGTACTCTTCTCCTGCAAACCTCCAAACCCCCCCTCGCTGATTCCTTTGATTATGACTCTTTGAAAATATGCAAAATGATTTGCTGACTGAGACAAGTTGACAAGCTCAACTTCTCAACTTCAGCATGTTGGAGTTTTTTTTTTTTTTTTGGGAGGGGGGGGAAGCAGGCCCCAGGGAGAGCAAGTCTGGTGCACCTGCTCACTACACCATTCCAACATTTTGCCTGAAGGATGGCTTTCAGTGCAGCCTTATTAAAACAAATCTCTCTCTCTCTCTCTCTCTCTCTCTCTCTCTCTCTCTCTCTCTCTCTCTCTCTCTCTCTCTCTCTCTCTCTCTCTCTCTCTCTCTCTCTCACACACACATACACAAACGTACACAGGCAAAAAACATACACATATGCAGATATCATCACTACACACAGTTTTTATGCTTTGGGAATAGGTAGTATTGCTATAAAAATGTATAGGCCCTCAGAATATTTCCTTATTTTTTGTGGTATTTTTTCATTAATAATTTTACTTCATATTAGCTGCACTGATGACTGATAGATTGTAGAGGAGAGTGTTCTGCCCAGAGAAAAAGTTGTCTGGCTAGAACTCCGGTGGTATCCGTCATCTGAGTGTTGGTGTGGTGGTCAGCTGCATAGCCTACTCCGATGTAAACTGGTGTAAATTATTGAACGATTGTTTCCCATAATTTATAATCGTGCATAGCACAACCTCACTGATAGCTTTACAATTTAACTGCAGCTTCTCAGTGGATTTAAACGCGTTCCGATTGGGGCAAGTAGTTTTGCCTTCAAAACGCAATAAATCTCCTTTTCGAAAATGAGAAACGCACACTATTAATAGGCTACTCATGTCTGTAGGCTAGGCTATATGTTCTACCGAAAAATAGAATGAAATGAACACTCTTTCCAAACCATGCTTTATAGGCTATCAGGTTTTATTGAATTAATTCTGCATTTCCGTAAGTCTGTTCTCTTGGTTAACATCCTTGTGATATGACGTTAGGCTACTGTTGTTTAAAACATGTTCTGAATAAACAAAGACAAACCGAAAATTCACGAAGAGACCATAAACATACTCCCGTTTCCCGTTTTTCAAAAAGGAGATTTATATTGGTTTTTGAAGCCAAACTACTTGCCCTCCAGTGCGTTGAAACCCACTGAGAAGCTGCTGTTAAAAGGTAGTCCAAATTCTGGAATTGCAAATGTGGAATGAAACAAGCATACACAGGACCAAGGTTGGGCTAGCTAGTACATAGGCTACCTAATTTTAACTTTAGCCAGTCCACTCAAACTTGCATTTGACACAGTTTAAATACACGTTTTCATTATTTAGATCATTGTGATATGATAATGATGAGCTATTTCCCTCCTGATGAAATAAAGTGAATAAGGCTTATATTTGACCTCACGTTATTAACATTACACTCATGATGATGGGGGAGAGAGGAGTGAGGCAGGCTGCAGCAGCTCAACTGAGCCACAGCATGTAGCAGTAATGGTGACAGTAGATAGAGGCAGTAAAATGAGCAGGCTACATCTGAGCCATGATATACATGTAAATAGCTATATGATGTTCTTTGATGATCTATGATGATCTAATATCTAATACATGGATCCAGCTACATAAAAGAAAGGGAGGAAGGGAAATTTTGCACGAGCACGTACATAATGTTAGATTATTATTATTTTTTTAATGATTGGTTTGTTTTGCAGTATTGTTAGGTTGTTTGGAGTGCTTTTTGTTTTTCTTTAACAGGAAATTAATAAATACTGTTCTGAAAGGGCACTAGAAATGAGCATTTAAAATTTTCTTCCGGGGGGTGGGGGGGGGGGGGGGGGGGCATAGCCCTGGACACCCCTAGCACTTAAGTGCCCCCCACACTTTGCAAACCATGGCTACACCCCAAGGGTATTGTTGTATTACATATGGACTCTCTTATGACCTTGCAATAATCCATAGGAATGGAACTTTATTTAATGTAATTAATTATATTCCTTTATATTCATTTGATGGTTAAATTATTAATTTATTTTTCATGGCATGATAGCAATGTTAGTAACTATTATTGTTAGTTTATTTATTTTATGTCCTGGACTTGAGCAGTACATGACCCGATATGCAAACAAAAAAGTAAATACTATTGCCACCATCTTGTTTTTAAAGAGTGAGAATTGTGTCAGTTGGATAAATTGTGCAATGCCTTCTCTATAAACTAAAGTCTGGGTACATTTCTTGCTTTATCTGAAGATTTCCTTCAGATTGCATTTGTTAATTAGAGCAGCTCAGTAACACTGAAGGTAAATTTCAGGGGTATGATTTATCTGCGGTTTGTGGACCAGTCTTATGTTCCAACTATGCTTCACAGAGATTGTTTCCTCAAATTTGATTTGAAAACAAATACTTTTTCAAACTGAAATTCAAGTCAGCAAATATTTGCAAAGCAAATATTAATTCCTGTTTAATTCCTTTTTGTGAAACCACAATGCAGCCTTTATAGATTTTTATTTTTATTATTTTATAATTGCACATTTCAGAAGTCACTTTTTCAAAACAGTTAACACAGCCCCCAAACCTAAATTGTGTTGGCCAAAATATCTTTTGCAAAGTGCCCTAAAACATTGCATTTGAATTAAATATTTTCTAATTTGCTTGAACGCATTTGTCCATTCAGAAGTTCAAAAACAAGTTAACAAGTTCAACACAGTTAATGCACAGTTCTAAACCGAAGCTTGCTGGCCAAAATAACACATTTTGTTTGAAAAATGCTCCAACACTCATGAAACATTAAAGGCATAGTGAACTTTGTTAGAACATAATGTTGTATAGCTACCTGGCCCCGATATGAGTCGTAAAATTCAAGCTCACCTTCATGACTTGCTTCAGTGGTCAGCAACTGGCCAATGAAGAATGACGTTTTTTCTCTCTCCATTCACTCCCATTGCATGGCGAAAAAAATCTCAAAAGCACACTTTTAGCACATAAACAAATGCAAATGACACAGATTATGCCGATATACAAAATCACGACATCCGGAACAAAACTTTTGAACCAATTTCTGATTTAATTTTGATACATTATATTTCTATAGTGCTTTTCAAGGTACTCAAATATATAAAAAAAAAAAAATAAATAAATATATACTATATATATATATTATTTTATTTTTATTTTTTTCCAACTGAAAATTCAGCATGTCAATAATAATATTATATAACATTATACACATTCAATTAATTTCAATATATTATTGTTGTCTTTTTTGAATCAGCTTCACACAATATGGTTTACAGGTGGCTATCGCCAGCTAGCCTGTAAGCTAGGATACTTCACCAGCTCCGTCGACTGTATTGCCTACGTCAAAGATGCATTGTATCAGTATTTCAGTTTTGAACTGCAACAAAGTAGGCTATTGTAAGAATACATAGCATATCTCCCAAGAACCAACATCCAACGGAGGGCCTGTTTAATACTGTATATTAAATCCACGTGGGATTCGGATTAGGTCCAATTTTAGTGAAGGATTCGGCCGAATCTCGAACTTGTGAAAAAGAACTGAATCCACCCAAATCCGAAACCAAATCCTGGATTCGGTGCATACCTACTATTTTCTGAGAACTAGCAACTGTTGCTAGCTTCTTTGCTGCTCTGTTTGTTTACTAACACACGCTTCAGGAATTGAGTAGAACCGTTACGGGCAGAACAAGGAAGTTCATAGGCTAAAAACTGTATCTTCTTCCAAACCTTTGTTTGGAAAAACTGTAAAATATCATAAATAGAGCGTATTATCTTTTCAAACGTTCGGTTCCAGATGTCGTGATGTTTTTTATCGGCATAATCCATGCTTTCATTTATGTGCCAAAAGTGTGCTTTTGAGACCTGTTTCGCCATGCAATGGGAGTGAATGGAGAGAGAAAAAAACGTCATTCTTCGTTGGCCAGTTGCTGACCACTGGAGCAAGTCATGAAGGTGAGCTTCAATATTCAGACTCATATCGGGGTCAGGTAGCTATGCAACATTATTTTCTAACAAAGTTCATGCCTTTAAAATGCCTTTAAAATGATCCTGGCTGCAACTGGCAGCCAGTGGAGAGACCTCAGCAGGGGGGTTACGTGGGAAAATTTCGGGAGGTTGAACACAAGCCGGGCAGCTGCATTCTGGATGAGTTGAAGAGGCAGAATGGCGCAGGCCGGTAGGCTTGCGAGCAGGGAGTTGCAGTAGTCCAGGCGTGAGGTGACCATGGTCTGGACAAGAAGCTGGGTGGAGTAGGTGGTCAGGTACGGTCGAATCCTCCTGATGTTGTACAGGAGGAACCTGCAGGACCGTGCCGTCGCCCTGATGTGCTCTTTGAAGTCCAGCCGGTCGTCCAGGACCACCCCCAGGTTCCTTGCAGAGCGGGAGGCAGCCACCACGGTCCCATCAACGGTGATGGAGAGGTCATGTAGTGGGGAGGTCTTGTACGGCATGAAGAGGAGCTCTGTCTTGTCAAGGTTGAGCTTCAGGTGATGGGTAGCCATCCACTCAGAGATGTCAGTCAGACAAGCAGATATCCTCTCCTTAACCTGTGGGGTAGAGGGAGGGAAAGAGAGGAAGAGTTGAGTATCGTCAGCATAGCTATGGTATGAGAAGCCATGTGAATGGATTACTGAGCCAAGAGACTTAGTATACATAGAGAATAGCAGAGGACCCAGTACAGATCCCTGCGGGACTCCTGTAGACAGGGGACGGGGAGCAGAGACGGAACCCTTCCAGGAGACTTGGTAGGATCTATCAGTGAGGTACGATACAAACCAAGAGAGGGCAGTTCCAGAAATGCCCATCTCAGCGAGTGTGGAGATCAGGAGTTTGTGGTTGACCGTGTCGAATGCCGCAGACAGGTCAAGGAGAATCAGAACAGAGGAGAGGGAGGAGGCTCTAGCAGTGGCGAGTGCCTCAGTCACAGCCAGGAGAGCAGTTTCGGTGGAATGGCCGGTTCTGAAGCCAGACTGATGCGGGTCAAGCAGGTTGTTCTGGTGGAGAAAAACAGACAGTTGGTTAAGGACAGCACGTTCAAGTGTTTTGGACAGGAAGGGCAAGAGAGATACAGGACGGTAGTTCCTGACATCAGCGGGATCTAAGCTAGGTTTTTTAAGGAGTGGGGTTACACGGGCAGTTTTAAAGGCAGCAGGAACATGGCCACAGATTAGGGAGGTGTTAATAACAGAGGACAGATATGGAAGGAGCTCAGCAGATATAGACTGGAGGACTGCTGAAGGTATGGGGTCTAGTGGACAGGTGGTTGCGCGCTGGCGCGTCACCAGCTCGAGCACATCGGAGTCCTTCAGAGTCTTGAAGGACGACAGTGTAGCGATGGGTTCAGTATGGGGGATGTGGGGTGTCACCGGATGCGTGAAGGAGTTCCGGATCGCAGCCACCTTCCCCTCAAAGTGGGTCAGGAAGTCATCTGCAGAGAGGGAGGAGGGTGAAGGGGGTGGAGGGGGGGGTGAGCAGGGAGGAGAAGGTGGAAAAGAGTTTACGTGGGTTAGATAGACATGTATCAATTTTCGACTGGAAAAATGAAGTTTTAGCTGATGTAGTTGCAGCTGTGAAGGCTGCCAGCAGAGTGTGGTAGGAGGCCAGGTCATCTGGGGATCTGGATTTCCTCCACTTTCTCTCAGCGGCTCGTAGCATGGTTCTGCTGGATCTGAGAGAATCCGTCAGCCACGGGGAAGGGGGTGATAGTCGGGCTGGTTTGGAGACAAGAGGGCATAGTTTGTTGAGAGACTGAGAGAGGCATGAGTTAAACACAGAGGTGGCGACATCAATGGGCATTTTGGCAAAGGTAGCAGGAGGAGGAAGTGCAGAGAGAGCAGAAGTAGTGAGAGAGGTGTGAGAGAGGGTGCGGAGATTTCTCCTGAACATAACAGCGGGTGGGTTGTTAGCGGATTTGAGGGAGAGTGGGCAGGAGAGAGAAAATGAGATAAAGAAATGGTCCGATACGTGGAGGGGGGTCACCGTGAGTTCAGATGTGGCGCAACTCCTGGTGAGTACAAGGTCCAGTTGGTTACCACCATTGTGGGTGGCAGGTGATGGGGACTGAGTGAGGGCAAAGGACTGGAGGAGTGAGGTGACACTGGATAGCTGGGCGCTGTCTGGTTGGAGGTTGAAGTCTCCCAGTAGGATTACTGGGGTACCATCCTCAGGGAAGGAGCTCAGGAGTGTGTCCAGTTCATCCAGGAAAGCGCCGAGCGGACCTGGGGGGCGATAGAGAACAACAATGTTAAGTGCAGATGGGTGAGTTACAGTGACTGCATGAAACTCAAAGGAGGAGATATTCAGGCAGGGTACAGTGGGAATAGAGAATTTCCAGGACGTGGAAATGAGCAAACCAGTACCCCCGCCTCTGCCTGAGGCCCTGGGGGTGTGGGAGAAGGAGTAGCCAGCAGACAGAGCAGCTGGAGTGGCTGTGTTATCTGGAGTGATCCAGGTCTCAGTGAGAGCCAGGAAGTGGAGGGACTTCAACTTGGCATATGCAGTGATGAAGTCAGCTTTCTGGACGGCTGACCGGCAGTTCCATAGTCCACCCACCACTGAGAGTTCCTTATGAGAGGACAGCGGTGGGTAGACCAGGTTAGCCGGACAGCGTCTGCGGTGGTTGGGCCTCCAGGAGCGAGGCATGGAGCACAGAGGAATGGGGGTTAGACACATGGTAGGGGGTGAGAAGACAGGTTAGGTGGGGGAGGATCATTACAAACTGTTCAAATTACCGATGAGGCTGCCGTCTTCACGGCAGTCTTCACGGCAGCCTCTACTTTAACTTATAGAGTTGGCTAATTTCTCGATTGCACTCAGCTGCTTGCAGGGCTAATTCACTCAGGTGAATCTATTTGCGATTAGCAACACAAAACACTAGCAATTTACTAGACCTAGGAACACAAAGCAAGTAAACAAGTGGTCGGTAATGCTGCAATTTACATTAACTAAACCGTGACTACACTACAAACGGTTCAATCAGCTAACGCACAGCTGAACCAAATGAAAAAGACGATACTTAATCCTATCCGACGGTAGATTGACGATGCGGGTCTGCTTGCACTCTGAACTAGGAATGCAAAACACGCTATTTATTCACTCAGGTGAATCTATTTGCGATTAGCAACACAAAACACTAGCAATTTACTAGACCTAGGAACACAAAGCAAGTAACAAGTGGTCGGTAATGCTGCAATTTACATTAACTAAACCGTGACTACACTACAAACGGTTCAATCAGCTAACGCACAGCTGAACCAAATGAAAAAGACGATACTTAATCCTATCCGACGGTAGATTGACGATGCGGGTCTGCTTGCACTCTGAACTCCACCTTGACTGATATCCTCACCTAGGAATATCAGTTCCCTGTTCCCTGTGTTTTCCTGTCTGTTTATTATAGTTTATAATAGTATTTGGAATGGTTTATAATAGCAGTTTATAATGGTATTTGGAATGATTTATAATAGTATAGTTTATAATAGTATTTGGAATGGTTTATAATAGCATAGTTTATAATAGTATTTGGAATGAAAGTGTGGTGTTGCTGATTTGCCCACAGCTTACTGTGAACTACAATCAACGTTCATTGCTAGGGATAGCTGCTACATTATGCAAAGGATGTGCCTTGCCTTGTCTGTTCTGTAATGATGATGATGTCTCTGTACGCACTTACTGTACGTCGCTTTGGATAAAAGCGTCTGCTAAATAAATGTAATGTAATGTAATGTAAA
Source organism: Synaphobranchus kaupii (assembly GCA_029718625.1). Taxonomy (NCBI): domain Eukaryota; kingdom Metazoa; phylum Chordata; class Actinopteri; order Anguilliformes; family Synaphobranchidae; genus Synaphobranchus; species Synaphobranchus kaupii. The sequence goes on along the minus strand of CM056382.1, from coordinate 50,414,252 downwards.
CACACGCCACAAAAGCAAATACTTCTGTCAAGCAATACCACTTGTGATCAAACAAATATGTTCTTTAAATCAATCCTTACACAACAGCCAACATACAAACAATTTGAACCTATTCAATCTTCATTTTTTGCTGCATGGTGAAGCCATTTGTTGATACTTCACATAGTTTGAGTATGGACAAGTAAGCACATCAGAGCATGGACTGTATTTCTTTCTCCTATGGGGGGTTTTGCCAGAGAAAACCAACCACGCTGCACTTTGAGATGCCCTTTCGAAATAGATATTTTTAAGAAAGTTTTCAGTGTGCACACTGGTGTCATCCTGCCCATAAACTGTCTATAACCTACACGACTAGCCAAATAAATTCGGACATGCATTTCAAGGTACGGCATTCTTTCCTCACCAAAAAAAAACAACAAAAAATTACACCCAAAATAAGAAATGCATTACAAACAAAACATTTTTATTGTACTGCAGATTTTTCCATTTGGTTCAAACTGAACTGCTGAATGGATAAAATGGATAATGGATCAAAAATGATACAAAAGTACAATCATGAGTAAGGTCCAAAAAAACCTAAATAAATACTTGAAATACACAGACCTTGACATTTAGTTCATTCGTTACTTATCATCAACATCACGTTGAAGGTTTTGCCTTGCAATGCACCAAGGGAAAAACCTCCGTGTGTGGTGTGTCCATCCCTGGCAGTCCTCTGCACGGATTGCCAGGCAACCAGCATTCATTGCCTCTAGGAGGGACATCCGGTCATGGGGCCAGTGATCATACACCTTCTATCTCCAGGCAGAGAAGTATTCCTCAATTAGGTTCAAAAAGGGAGAGTAGGCAGGGAGGAACAGTATCATCATACGGGGTTGGGCTGCAAACCATTCATTCACAAGGCAAGGATGGCAACATTGTCCCAAATGATGACAAACTGAGACATGCCAGGCCTCAACAGCCCTCTCTCTTCTGATGTCTTTTGAGGCCGTATATCTTCCACCTCCTTGAAGTGAAGAATTTCTCGGTAGGATTGAGAAATGGAGAGTTCGGGGGAAGAAACTGCGTCATCACATGTGGGAGGGATGTAAACCATTCAGTGACCTGACAGGGGTGATGGTCACGTATGATTACAAAGTATGACATACCAGGCCTAACCTGCCCTCTGTCTTCTGGTGGCGCAATGCTCTGGTACAATACATAAAAGGATCTAATATCTGTGTTTTGCGGCCCAATTGTGGGAGCACCCTCACTGGACATATGGTACCCCTCTTTTAGCCTGGCACATGTACTCTTTGAGCAATGATGAATGATCACGAAATACATTATTGATTACATGATCAATAACTGCAGCACAATATGAACTGGAACTTTGAGTGTCTTCCCGTTTGAGCTACTCTACCACTGTGCATCCACACCCCTCTTCTTCTATGGGCCCCGCTTCCGCTCCTTTGCATTGTCCTGGGCTTTTGCTCCAATCTTGCAAACACCAACTCAGAGGTTACCTCTTTTATGCATGCATGAGGACTGAATTTTGATTTAACCAATGTGCAAACACGTAGAAGTGGTTTACAATTATGTTGTCACTTTCATTGAAATGTACGATATTTTTGGAGTTACGGATTTTTTGGAGCATGTAAGGATGAACATGTCTCAATGCTTGAGGTTTCTACCTGGTTACTTACAATAGTTAGCTGTTGTCTAATTGTTTTTTTAGTTGATGTATAAGCTTTTATACTAGTAACTGGAGAAGACTGAAGTGTTAACATGCTGCAAAACCAAAAACAGGTAGAGCAAAGTCACTGTGCAGTCAGTGTTTGCTTTTATTTTTTGAACACTTTGTATGTAATCAAAACATCTAGCTTTTGTGCTAATGAACTGCAATGGTTTATTGTTAATCAGGAAGTTAACAGGGTTAGGAGCAAGCTAGGTATATCTTGTACGTAGTATGTTTGCATCGGAATAGGTGCATTTAAAGTTAGCTATCTACAAATGTTGATCACTTAACTTGAAAGCTAACTGTGCTGGGGACATAATATACAATAATACTGAAAAAAGGGAATATTATACTCCATTACAATGTCAATATGCATTTCCAACTTGACCTGAAATCACATAAGGAATTTGTAAGAAAACATTATTAGCAGTGAGCTAGCTTGTGTATTGGGTATAGCTTGGCGTAAGCACAGTGAGGTGCAGTTAAGCTAAGGTCTTGTAGCAGGCTACAGTGGCAAAACTCTCTGTTGACGCAACCCTCACGTTCAAAATAATGACGTTAGCTGAGGGCAATTTCTCCTTTTTGCTGGCTGGTAGCACGTTCGTCTTTAGAGCCTTTGGACAAGTGAGTGGTGCGGGTTCAAATCTCACCTTGTGCGAGTGCTTCTCGCTCTTTATACTTGCTAGCTATCAGAAATAGGAAACAATAGGAAACCAATAAACGCCATTTCTGTCAAGATAACTCACATATTTAATATATGAATGAATATATAATATTTTGGTTTGGCGCTGAATGTATCTTATGGAGCTCAAGAACTGACAAAAGTATTTGAATTTGAATTTTGTATATTTGAAATATATATACATGTGACATTTGATAAACTAGATTTTTTTTGTAGTGTATTTAATAAATTAGCATTTATCCAAATTTTTTTTCCCAAAACAATTCAGATTGAAATTCAGATTAAAAAAATTCAGATCCATAAATAAAAATCTCTCAAATTCAAATTTCTGAAATTCAGATTTAAAAAATTCAGATCCATAAATAAAAATATCTGATTCTAATTTCTGAAATTCAAATAGAATTTCTGATTTTATGTTAACTAGGCCAACGGTGAAGCATCCCACAACGCACATACACCCTCCTGTCTGTTACAGGGGCGCACACAAGCATGTCTAAAAATATCAAGATTACAATGTGAAATATTATTATTGTGTCAGCATATATTTGCCAGTAGTTTCTGTAATCTTATGGGGGGACAGTTTTTTTTACGGGACAATGGCTATCCATTAAAAACTGTTCTTATTACACCTATATCAAGCCTAATTCGCAAATTGTCATTTACACCTAATGCATGAATAGTCATTCAATCGAAAACTCGCGCACTCCAATAGACGGACATTTTAGTTCTGAAAATGTACTTCAGATATAATTACAATACTGCTCTCTAGGCCTACAGCCTGTAAGTAAATAGAATGGTTTTGACTGTAAAAAGTTCAAAACCTTGTCCAGGGAATATTGCATTTATTGTTTTTCAAATAGCCTAGGCTACAGCGGATTTGCTGTGCATAAGGTGTTTTCGATAGCCTACAGTTAAAAACTGAGATAAATGTCATGTTAACTGAATTTGAACCTTATTCTTCATCCTTCATATTTTTTAAATGTCACACGTATATAATTAAAATATACTAAATTCAAATTCAAATACTTTTCTCAGTCTTGAGCTCCATAGGATCTGCTCTATGTACTTCTAGTGCACTACCTATCAAACAGGGAGCACGACACATCTCCCCTACTAAACAGGAGATATACACCAAAACCCCCCAAGTACATAGAATCAGATCCAAACAACAGGTGGAGGCTGGGGTGCTAATGCTAGCGTTCGTATGCCAGAATAAGGGTCAGTGTAAGGCTACCATATGAAGATATTCATTGCAGCATTGGGTAACTTACAGTGAACAATCAACCAAATAATAAAGTTGTCATTGCATTGCACAGTCATGTCTGTATTTTCATTATGCTGGATATGCTGTTATTCTGGCTACAACTAGAAATGGAGCTCGCAACAAAAACTAAGTAGCGATACTCCCCGACAACCAAAACTATTTTTGAAAAGGCACATTCATGACCAAAGAAATTGATTTGTCTGCATTACATTTACAGTCTTCCTCTTGTTTGGCTGCTTAAAGTAGCTACACAGTTCTCAGTAACAATAACAACAAAAAAACAGGCCAACTAGTCAATGTGGGCTAAATACTGGCGTGACATGGCAGCTAACATTAAATGACAATATGATATTTGTATATGTCAGAGTACTGTATAAATTGACATTACTGTATTTGTAAGTTCCCAGATCACACAGCTGGCGTTAGGCTACTGAGAGTACAATAGCCCATATAAAACTGGGTTGATATCGAGCTAGGATATGGGAATAAATTATTAATTAATACAGCGATATATTTAATAATATTCATGTTTTAGTATCACTGTGTCTATTACTACTGCCATTATTATCTGGATAATACAGCTAGCAAGTTACATTGCAATTTACTAAAATATGAATTTAGCTTTAAGTTATTGAGCTAGATCTCGCCACTGTCATCAGCCATTATGGTGGAAATTTTTGGTCTTGACTTTTTTCTCAAAAAGGAATAATGGGATTTTTCCAGGTTGGAGCAAGCATCGATGCATACTTCAAATTTTTAACAAACGGAGTACACATCCTCCTTTCCTCCACTACCACCTACTCTGCCCCGGAAACGATCTTTGTGTCCTCCCTTCCTCCACTGTCCCAATAATGGAGGAGATGAGTTAAGTGGCATGAAAAGATTGAAAGATTGCAACAGCGCAGATGCGTTGCTATGCCTTATATGAATATTCCCAAGACAATGAAAGAAAAGAAAAAATATGCTGAGCCCTTTGTTCATTTCCTCATGTTATTCTGCAAATACATCAACAAGCACATTTTCGGAGGTTTCTGTGAGCATCTTCCGCAGACAAATTGGTTGCACTTCATCCATTTCTCCTTTGTTTTGTCGCGAGTACATTTGCCCACCTGGCACTTGGCTTTCACAAGGCCAGCCACTGTTGTTTGGAACTGTAAACAGTAGCATATAAAACTACTGTTAGAGTCTATTTCCTCTAGGAAAATAAAACACATTTTAATCAATTTAAATATGTTTTATTTTGGGTATACAAAATAACAGTTTATATACATGATCACTGTCTCAGGACATTAATGTGGCCATTATGCAAATGCAGTCAATATGGCTCCCGGAGGACAGAAGGAGCGATTCACACTTGGGTACCAATGCCAAATGGCGTTGAACGTGGCGGTTAGAGGGGGGTCTTTGAGGTAAAGAGGGGAGTCTTTGAGGTAAAAAAAAAAATCAAGAAAAACTCATCGAACTCAGTTTTCTAAGTTGAATTTTAGAATTATAACAATGTAGGCATTTGCAGTATAACTATTTAGGAAAAGTCAGGGCAGGACAGGAACATGCCATAAACACAGAATAAATGACTCTAAATTCAAAATCACAACTCCAATTGGCGTCGCACTTGGCGGTTCTAGTGTTAAAGGCCGGGCTGAGCACCATGAAACTACGATTAATATATTCATGGTTTTAGCCTATTTTTAAAGAAACCAAACATGAATATGAATATACTAAATAGTAACACCATCCCAAAGAAAGGGAAATTTGCTCCTGCTTTTAACAACATACGGTGATAGTGTTTTTGGAAATTCTAAAGTCCAACCATTATCACTATAGACATTAAGAGTTTAAATTGATTATTTCAATTAAATGTCAGATGGGCATTCAAACTTACCATCCAAAGTAAACCATGAACCTTAAGCTGTTCTGAGGCATGTTGGGCCATAAACCGCTTACTGTTCTGGGTCTCCTCAGAGGTAATAAACTCCTCGCAGAGAAGCGACACCCTAGCTTGCACAGTCAATGAGTTGAGGACATTTCCTTTGATGTTTGTGGGGGTGAGTGAGAGAGAGCAAGAGAGGGAGGGGCAGGATACTTTACTTGTATCTAAATAGTAGATATTCTACACGGCAGTTAGTTCTTGGAGGAAGGAACTGGCTACTCAGCTATAAACATACATGCCAGGTCTAGCAAGACAATGCCTGGTTCAGAATAACGCTACACAAAAGACCATTGTTTTACCTGGATTCTTGTAGCTGACATTTTTACTGTAACGTTAGCTATACCAGTCTGTAATCCTGCAATCGTACCTAGAAAACTTGCACGTTCACAACGAGGTCTGTGGAAGCAATGGGCTGGGGGGTATGTCTCTTTCTTTGTGGACTTGGCTAAGGGGTGTTATGACTTTGAAATGTTTTGACAACAAATGTGACCGTTGAGAAAGTTGCGTACTCCAGCTTTAACTGGACACATTTTTTTTCTGCTGTACACACTAAACATAACGTGTTTTTTTTTTGTTTTTTTTTTGAAGACATGTTAGCCTACTGAACAGCATAATAATTTAATTTACAGTACGTGTTGTCTGAGCACCGGAATCTTTTAGGACCCAAAACTGGCAACAAGGTCAAATAAGAGAAGTGGTGCTCTCCGTAACTCTGAATTGAATCCAGGTAATTCTAACAGAAGGCTGAAGGCTGACACATTGAATGATTTTTTTAAAAAGAGTTCTCTGAAGAGCTTGACTTTATCATGGCTTAGCCCTGAAATATTAACGTCAGAAAAATCTCCAGCCCCATAATATCGAGGAAAGAAAACTGTTTCAATGCGAACATAAAATCCCAAAGCCTCACATGACATGTTACAGCAGTTTTATTTCAGACATAATGCATCTCTTTGCCCATCTTTTCCTACTGAATTAAATTCTTACCTCAACAGAATGGCTCTTGAGGAGATTTGGATTGAGAAGCTAGGGGATGATGAGCTCTGTTGTTGATTAAAGGTTAAGGCTGTGTGTTATTCTGCTGGGCCCTGTTCTTCAATGCCTTCACCATTTGCATCACAATGCACAAATAATGGTTTTACAAGAGGAAATGTCCACAAAGGCGTGAATGCCACAGGAACATCTTCTCCACATAATTAATCAAGTGGATATCCTCAAATAAAGACACGGATAATGGCATATTGTAGGTCTGGGAGGTTTCATTAAGGCATGGCAAGTCAATTATAGTTCCAAAGTGTGTCACCAAGACATGGTGAACAATTTGCAACTATACAGACAGCACACACCTGTCAGGTCAGAATAGGCCAGAAATAAGTAGCAGTGCTTTGCACAGTGAATTATTTGCTGAGGCACTGCTGACATTGGGCCATTGTTGTTTTAGAAATATAGGCTAAACTGATCTGCAGTTGCTCACCTATTTTGCCCTGTACTTAAAATTTAAGCATGTACATCACAGGCCTGGAGAATGAACTTCTGTGCAGTGTTGTCCTTTGCTGATGATGTTCCATCACCATTGTTGTAAAGCATCAACAAGTGTCAGTCTTGCTCCCGTCAAATGTTCTACAAAAATCATCCCTCATTTGAAGCAACCGAGGTCTCCTCCCTGCCATGCTAGCCTTAATTATAGGCAAGCAGGCCTGACCTGGCCTGCATTTTTATTCATAATCCCGTGCATGATGGGTGGTTATTTGCGAATATGCTTACAGTGAATGCGCTACAGCGCTACAGAATTATTCTAAATTCAAAATCACAACGCCAATTGGCATCGCACTTGGCAGGTTCTAGTGTTAAAGGGTACTTTGGTAGAACAAGTCTGTGGATGTTCGTGAGTAATTGTGTCATTATATTTGTACAGAGACATTGCTGTTGAGTTTTTTTAAGTAAATTTTTAGGGCTTTGATCACCACGAACATTTGTCCCATTGAGGTCCGTTGTATCAGGGTGAGCTGTGTGGATAGCTTGAAAACTCAGCAAAACTATCTGGATTGATAGATAGCACTCTGGGTAGAAACATAGCTTAATTCAATGTGTGAAATGCCCCTTTAATACTTCAGTGGGGTCTGAGTGGGGTCTGTGTTCAACACTGTGCTATCCCTGGGTTCACTACTCTTCTATCCCGGTGCGCGCGCACACACACACACACACACACACACACACGAGTGGAGCAGGCTACGATGTGTTGTGTGACGTTATGAGTTGGAACATTAGCGATAACTTGCATGTTCATTTAATTTGCATTGTTGAGATGGATCAACATGTAATGGCAAAAATATACCTACATAATGTAGGCTTAAGAAATCCACTATGTATATATTTTATAGCAAATCATGGTAGTCAAAATGGGTGACGGACTGGTTGCCTTGGCTACCCAGCTACCGTTAATGTCAGCCCCTGGATCTAGGCTTTCAAAGAAAGTCTGAAGAAAAATAAGAAAGGAATTGTGCCATTTTAACTACAGTTTTCATGTATTGTCTGCATTCACCATAATTAGAGTAGCCTAAACAATAACTTTCTCATTTAACAAGAAGCAGCGCTGTCCCGTCTCTCATCTGTGCATCAAATGGTGACGTTGCCTGAGTGCGCGTTGTGCCTGCACACATAGAGAGTAGGCCTAGGCCTACAGCGCACAGTGTTTCCGCTCCATAATGGTGAATAAGCCACATTCTCCTTCGATTACGTCATTTAACTTGTGCAGACACAATTCACAGATAAACAAAGGTAAACTGAGGTCACTATATTTATAAAAGCATGTTGAATACATGAACGTAAAACATTATTATCCGGTTTTTATTTCATTGTATCCGGTTCAGGAACGTTATGTTTGGGGAGGAACGCAATAACAGAAACGTTACAATACTGGTTCTGCTCGGAACGAACCGTTGGAAAAACTATTTAGTTTTCAAGCCTTGACTGAGCTTGAATGTCTTTATACTGCTTTTGCAGTAAATTCACAGGGGTGTTAGAGGTCTGCTGTCAGATAACGTCCACATTGTCATAGAAATTGCCCTGTGAATTCTGGCTGCACTTTAACCGTCTGTTTTGAATGTCCAATCCAAGTAATTCAGTAGTGCAGAGTTTGCAGTGTATCGTTCAGTGAGATAGCTTTGGATGTCATACTCTGCAATGCATAAAAGTACTTTTGTGTGGAAGACTGCAGTATTTGTCTGGAGCTCTTAAAAAAGAGATGGTTTCTGGCATATAGTATTAACTGAGAGGCCAAGCTGCCATCATGCTTTTGAAAGAGACACATCAGAAAACAAAAATAGACCCCTACAAAAATCTATCAGTGCTTCAGCATGTTCATGGGGCTATTCAAACCTCTTCTGATAATCGGGCTCCAAAGCTTTCAGGATAACATGTCAATTTCTGTTTATGAAAATGAAAATAAAGCACCCGCCATGGAAATATGATTTTAAGCAGCCGTGGGAAGTGTTTTGAGACAGGACAGGCCGGAATAATTTTTTCCAGTGATGCCAAGTGACGGTGCAGCAGAAGGATTAGAAAACCTGACTTGTTCCCATGCAAGACGTTGCTGGTTTGAATCTCCTTAACCTGAATTGCTGCTGTAAACTATCCATATGTATAAATAGTCTTTATATAAGCTATGTAAGTTGCCTTGAATAAAGTATCTTCTGAGCAAGTAGATAGTGCTACTTTGAGACCAAAGAATTCTGGAAATTGGTCTTGTAATCTTGCTGAAGGGAATGTTTGAGCCATATTGATGAGCATGCCAAGATGCATGAGAAACACATTTTATGTCATGATCTACAGTGAACTGACATTTGGGATTTCCTTGGCAGATCTTGCTTCTCAGATGAGCTCGCTGATGTGTCCACATGCCTTAATTCAACCAAATCCTGTTAATAGTGGATGGGCCCCACAGTCTGATCATGAATCCAGACCATGCAAGTGCCAACTGTGGCCGGCAGCCCCGTAGGGTGATGTCAAATCTGTTGTAGCATCACCCATGGACGAGCGGGTTTCATTCAGCTGGGATAACAGTGTCTCTTCGCACACTAGCGACTCCTGCTGGTCGATCAAGTCCGCCTGTTAATCTGCGCATGAAGTTTCTTCCTCTGACCCATGTTCAAGTCCAATTTGTGAACTGTGGTGTGATTAGAAGTGGTAACTGGCATCGTGCCCTTTTGAGGAGAGCACATGCTTGTCTGCGCTCTGCTGAATTGAACTCGTCTTGCAACTAAAAAACCATATTTCCAAATCACAGTTGAGACAGTCATACAACCCCTGGCAAAAATTATGGAATCACCACACTTAGAGGATGTTCACCCAGCTTTTTTACTTTGTAGCAAATAAACAAATCACAGATATGATACAAAACTATTTTTGTTTAATGTCTGAACATTCTGGCTTCGTGAAACATACCTCAAACAAATTAAATCTAATTATTTTAATTAATGGCATATTTTTTCCAAGATCAAGTAGAAAATTATGGAATTACTCAATGTTAAGGAAAAAAATATGGAATCATCAACAAAAAAAAATCACAATTAGCACTTTGTTGCTCCTCCTCTGGCTTTTATGATGAATTCTTGAATGGCATGGACTTGAATGAATTCTTGAATGGCATGGACTTGAATGAATTCTTTGAGGCATGGACTTCACAAATGAAAAACAATATTCTCCATTAAGCTGGTTCCAACTTTCTCAAATAACGGTTGACAGATCAGCTTTGCAGGATGGAGCCTTGTCATGGACCAATTTATTTTATTTCCACCATAAATTTTCAATCGGATTGAGATCCGGACTGTTTGCTGGCTATGTCATTGAGTTGATATGACTTTCCTGAAGAAAAGCTTTAACACTCTTTGCTCTGTGGCAAGAAGCATTATCATCCTGAAAAATGACTTCATCATCACCAAACCTATTTTCTATCAATGGAATGAGAAAACTGCCCAAAATTTCAATGTGCACCTGTGCCATTGCCATCTCCTTTATGTCCTTTACCTGACATGCAACCCCATATCATAAATTAACTGGGGAAATTTGATTGTTTTCTTCAGGCAGTCATCTTTATATGTTTCATTAGAATGGCACCAGACAAAAGTTCCATCATCATCTCCTTGGCCACTGCATATTTGTGATTCATCACTGAATATCACTTTCATCCAATCATCCACACTCCATGATTGCTTCTCTTTAGCCCACTATAACCTTGTTTTCTTCTGTTTAGGTGTTAGTGCTGGTTTTTGTTTGGCTTTTCTATATGTAAATCCCATTTCATTCAGCCGATTTCTTACAGTTCTGTCACAAACATTGACTCCTGTTTCCTCCCATTTGTTTTTCATTTGTTTTGTTGTGCATTTTCTAATTTCAAGGCATATTGCTTTGAGTTTTCTATCCTGAGGCTTTGAAGTCTTCCTTGGTCTACCCGTATGTTTTTCGCTTTATAACCTTCATATTTTGTTTATACTTGCACCAAATTTTAGACACAGCTGACTGGGAACAACCAACATCTTTAGCCACACTCCGTGTTGGATTTCCTTCTTGAAGGAGTTTTATAATCCTTTCCATTGTTTCAATTGACAACTCTCTTGTTGGGGCCATGTTTCCTTTCAATTAGCCAAGTCCTACAGCTAGTTAACGTCTGTAAGCACTCTCTTTTAACTGCAGACTAATTATCATTTTTAGACTTGTGCTGGTATTTGTTTTAGAAATGCAAATTACAAGGTGATTCCATAATTTTTCTCTCAACATTGAGTTATTCCAGAATTTTTTCCTCTACTTGATCTGGAAAAAAATATGCCATTAATTAAAACAATTTAATTTAATTTGTTTGAGGTATGTTTCATGAAGCCAGCATGTTCAGCTATTAAACAAACATTTTTTGTGTCATATCTGTGATTTGTTTATTTGCTATGAAGTAAAAAAGCTGGGTGAACATCCACTAAGTGTGGTGATTCCATAATTATTGGCAGGGGTTGTATTATGAACTTGAGCAAGTCCTTTAACATGGCCTCCTGAATATACCCTATTAATCAGTTGTATACATGTGGGTATACATATAAGCCAGGTAACCCACCATCTGGTGACCAAACAAGTAATAATATTGATCAGGAAATATATAAATATATGTATGATTTCCCCAAACAAATATATATAATGTTGATCATTTGTGGATTTCAAATAATAAGTACTAAAGCTCAGAACTTTGTTTGAGTAGAGGTGGTTATCTGTCCTCTCCTGTGTGCTGAGAGAATAATTCTGCATTATCAGCGCTCTGTAGCCGGCACAGTCAATTGGCTGATTCGTCAAGGGTAACTCGAAAAGATTCTGATAGGCAGTTCGCAAATCACCCAGTTGATCTAAAATATCGACCAGCAACAGAAAGTCATTACACACAATAATGGCAGGTGGGACCTTGAAGGTGTGACTTAATTAGCTTTAAAATGTCTTCGAAAGGTCCCTTAGAATAGAGAGTGTATCTTTTTCCAATGATGTTAAGCTCCAAAGAAAATAATTTAAAAAAATATTACAAATACCAAATTTTTCTAGTTTCTTTCTAAAAGATCTCTTTTTCAAGTAGATACAGGGGGGATACATTCCAGAGATGCCCTTAAAACGATATGTGCTGTGCTGTAGTGATATCAAAGGCTTTTATACAAAGGAGAATGTGTTCCCCTCACAAAATACCTGCATTCTTAGTATAATAAAAACAGGGTGATTTATGTGATGGCTGAAGTAATAATCAGAGAAACCAGAAAAGCAGAGCCAAGGTCTCTGTAGATTGCTGGCATTTATATGGAAGTTAAAGAGGTCGGTGCATGTGTGTCCATGTGTGTGCATGTGATTATGTGCAAATGTGTATTTGATGTCTAGATTTATTGATTACACAAATAATGCAATTCAATGACAAAATGATTGCACAAGTTTAGTAACATGTACATGTTCTACACTAAATTAAAAAAACAGAATTTATGGCATTTAATTCTATGTTTAACATGCATACTTTTTAAAAGAAATAATATTGAAAAAATATTTTGCACCCTATATGGTATAAAATTGTAGAAGAAAAAAGCATGCTTTTGAATTATTCACTAGAATGTCGATTTATATTACTGGCAACTACCAACTGATTGATTCATTACAATGAAGGTTTTTGAGATTATTATTTAGGTACTGCTTCTTACCATGTCTATAACATTAGCCCTAAAATGTAAAAAAAGCTAGAAGGCAAAAACAGCTTAATGTGGAATCTGGGAGATATTGGGCCGTAAAGCAATTTTGCACAATTACTCTCATGATTACATGCATGGAGTCTGAGAATATGGATGACAGATGCTTTATGATGGCAATGGGTCTGTCTGACCAAATCCTAAAAAGGGGGGTACGATGAACAGGGAATGCTGCCTAGCCCGAAAACATAAATCCAAAAATTGCAGATCTAGCCATTTTGACTCCCACATTGAGCCAAAAGCATTCAGCCAGATAGCTTCTCTTGTCGTACCGTTGTAGATCCACTTTATTTATCAGTTTTTTTCTGTAAATCACACAATTTCTGGTAAGACATTTTGGCCTACTTTCCCCTGCAGACCCCAGGTCCTCCACAACTTTGTAATAATGAATCCATGTGATGAAAGGACTTATGCGATAGCAGGGTGGGCTTCTGCAGTAGAGTGTTATAGAGAAGTATAGCAAGTGTTCTGTGCTCATGATTACAGAACTGATGCTATATCTCAGTCATGTCTCTGTGGGGGAATTGACTGAATGGGAAAGGTAAGGGGATTTTAGTAGTTTTTCACTTTATATCACTTTGTTCACCAAGGATAATTATTTTGCTTTCTTCATTTCAAGACTGCGAGAGCTAGCTGAAGAGACTTCATTATTATTAGACTTCATCATTATAATGGACGGTTTCCATTTTGAGCAGCTTTATTCTGCAGTGCCCCCTCTGTCTCTCCTTCCTGTTTTCCTCCGCTTCTAAGCAAAAAAAAAAATTATATTATATAATATATATATTATATATATATATAATAAAGCCAGTGTGTACAGAAACAATTGTAATAATAATTTGACATTTTGTAAAAGTGAGTCTGAAGCATTTTACGATAATATGTGTTGACAGTTATATGGACATTAAGCGTGTAGCTCTTCGTCAATGCATTCCACTTTTTTTCAGAAGCTGTTTTAAGTCATTAGCCGTTTTCTGATTCCCTCGCTCTGTCCTCGTAGTCCCGGCAAATAGGAAGATAATGACTGCGCAGGAGAAAGGAACCGCGCTTTGACTTTGACTAAAAAATGACGCATTTTCTAATGACATTTAAAATATAATTGCATGTAAATTAACTTGGGTTTGTGTTCCAAGCTTTGATGGAACTGAAAACCTGCCTTGTATTTAAATGAGCAAAATGCTTTTATTTACTTTTTTTTGCTTTCTTTTTCTGTTCTTGGTTCTTTGTGTCCTTGTGTGGGTGTTTTTCTGCTTGGCAGCACAGACTGAAAGTTTGCTCTCAGCAAGGTTTTGCAACACATTTTCAATTTCTCTGGCTTTATGTATACAGCACAAGCTAAAGAGTGTGACACTGGCGGTACAATTGCAAACCTTTCGGCCTTCGGTCTACTTTCAGTGCAGTGAATATTAATATTAATTCTGGAGCACCAGATGATGATTCCAAAACAGTTCAAATGAAAACAATTAGAAGTTAGAGCTTTGAAAAATAAAGGGACATTAGAGAGAAAATTTGCAGGAAATCAGCAGAATTAATTACAGATCATGTTATTTTTAAATTTGAGTCAGTTTGATTGAATCTGTTGAACAAGGGGTTGTCAAAAAAGAAATTTCATACCCATAGAAATGCAAATATATTTTTCTATTTAGACCTACGTGTTTGACAGCATTTGAATTTTGACTTGAAAAACAGCGAGTGATCTTTAACATAGAATGTCCTGTTCAATGCTTGTATTTTCTTCATTTGATCAATAAACATGAAAAAAAATCAAATGGTCACAAAAAGCTGCGTGCTGCTTCCAGTTTATTTTGACTTGAGCCTCTCAACAAAGGGATTTGTTATGCCGTTTCCTCAAGCGTCAACTTAGCACCTCATCCATCATCTTAATTTCTCCTCTGTTCTCTTGCAGAAAACAAAGATTTCCACGTACGACAAGATGTGGGAGTTCATGAGTAGCCGCCGGCACTCGGTCCATGGTGAAGAACGTGGAGGAGGGGATCCAGCGCGCGCTCACCTCTGACTACGCTTTCCTCATGGAATCCACCACCATCGAGTTTGTCACTCAGCGCAACTGCAACCTGACCCAGATCGGCGGACTCATCGACTCTAAAGCGTACGGAGTGGGCGCACCGATGGGTACGTCGCTCGCTGGGTTTACCTCCGTGTCACGGCGACAACTTTGACCCAGCATTCCTTTGAAGCAGGTTCAGATCACCTTAGCCACACAACCTCCATTTATGCCACTGGCGCTCAGTTCTGGCCCGAAGCCCAGGGTCACTGCAGAGGTGCCGGTTTATTTTCACCTTTGAAGGATACTAAAATAAGAATTCACGCTAACAATTTACAGGCAATTTTGCAGCTTTGCAGATATAATATATTAAGGAGAAATTGTTCTTTGAGGAGGTTTTAGTGTTCAAAATTAGCATTAGTTTAGCATTTTCTAAATAATTTGCAGTTTGCCGATTTGGTTCTGTGAGTTTTGTATTCCATTTTGAAAGCTTGCAGGCTAACGCATTACTTAGTTTGTTCCTGTTATATACACCCAGAGAAGCATATTTAAGTTCCATTTACTGGCCATGAAGTGGTGAAAAAGGCTTTTTTATTATAACTTTTTAAAAATCCTGACAATATGTCTCACTGCTTTTAATTATTAATTGAAGTGAAAATAAACAATCAGCTGTTTCTGCCTTTCATCCACAGCAATGACTCCTTTAGCCAAACTCTCAGTGCTGTATAGATATGGGGTACGCCCCACCAACCCGTAACTTTGCGGATGGCATGCCATCCCAATAATGCGCTTAAAACAGAAAAACATATCTTGTAAAGCTGGAAGGTTTACATTAATATCCATACGAAATGTGTGTGTACATACATACATACATACATACATACATACATACATACATACATACAGTTTACATACACTTAGGTTGAAGTCGTTAAAACACATTTTTTAACCACTCCACAGATTTCATGTTAGCAAACTATAGTGTTGGCAAGTCAGTTAGGACATCTACTTTGTGCATGACACAAGTAATTTTTCCAGCAATTGTTTACGGACAGATTATTTAACTTTTAATTCACTATATCACAATTCCAGTGGGTCAGACGTTTACATACACTAAGTTGACTGTGCCTTTAAATTTTTAATATTTGGTCGCATATCCTTTGCATGTCATGACTTCCTGATGTCTGTGACCCAACAACATCAAAATAATCTTCAAAGGATATGCAACCAAATATTAAAAATTTAAAGGCACAGTCAACTTAGTGTATGTAAACTTCTGACCCACTGGAATTGTGATATAGTGAATTAAAAGTTAAATAATCTGTCCGTAAACAATTGTTGGAAAAATTACTTGTGTCATGCACAAAGTAGATGTCCTAACTGACTTGCCAACACTATAGTTTGCTAACATGAAATCTGTGGAGTGGTTAAACATGTGTTTTAATGACTTCAACCTAAGTATGTATGTAAACTTCCGACTTCAACTGTACGTACGTACATACAGTACATATCGAGCAGCTTTGCTTCATTCAATTCCTCTCCTGTAGCACCATCAGCAACACAGGTTAAATTCCGTAGCACACCAGTCAATTTAAATAAATTACTTTGCAACACTGAGGGGGTGTAACTGCAGGGCTGGTTATTTCCCAGCCAAATCTGAATTGAATTTATGTATCATATCTAATTTAAGATTCACTGCTATGTACAGTATGTATATATTTCAGTTTGGGGGTGTTTGGAGAGGAAGCATCCAGGCGAAAGGCAAATAAACATAAAATAAAAAAATAAAAAAAACGTTAAAAAGGAGAGACACTGCATCTTTCACAATGTGCTTAATTCCATTTGGAGGAAGGAGATTTCATTATCATGTGCTGTAACAGTTTGTCTAATCCACTTATACACACAGCCCCCCAGGCTCACAAATGGGTCTCCATGCATTCTCATAAGTACCTGAGTTTTAAAAATGAATGAACATCCAAGCACTGCCGCGAGACATCTTAACACAACACTTTCGTATGAATTTTCAAATTCCTTTCCCATCCCCCCCCCCCCCCCCTTTTTTTTTGGGGGGGGGGGGGGTATGTAGTGTGGTGTAGGGATATGGATGGCGCTCTTTTTATTATATTCTCGATAGACACAGGTGTAACTTCGTTGAAGAGCTTGTGACCAGAGGAACCCTAAAAGTGCATACAG
>CM056382.1:50312353-50396714 GCA_029718625.1 Synaphobranchus kaupii | reverse complement strand
GTGGCGTGGCAACGGCTGCCCCGAAGAGGAAAGCAAGGAGGCCAGCGCCCTGGGCGTGCAGAACATCGGCGGGATCTTTATCGTTCTGGCCGCTGGCCTGGTGCTCTCTGTGTTTGTGGCGGTGGGGGAGTTCTTGTATAAGTCCAAACAAAACGCACAACTTGAAAAGGTAAAGCAACATTTTCACATTTCCGGCCTGCATTGAAGAAATAATATGCTTTTTAATTTAGACTGTAAGCTTATTTTGTACTTTGTACACTATATACAATATATACAGTATGTACATGTATGTATGTATGTATGTATATATATATATATATATATATATATATATATATGCATGTGTGCGTGTGTGCGTGTGTGTGTGTGTGTGTGTGTGTGTGCGTGCACTTTGCTGTTGTTGTTGTCGTCAATGATGTTATAACATTGACCTTTTATAGGAAGGAATTTTAATGAACTATAGAAAATCACAACGTTAAAAAACGTGTCTGTGTAATTTCGTCACTCATCGCGGTTTTCCTTGTGTTGTCACTCGTCTTCACTTCAAGCATGCTGCAACGTGATGCAACCACACATGAGAGGATCCACCGGGATTTGCACAGATTCATTTAGAATAAGAACTCATGGCAGTTTGATAAAACAGAAGATTATGTAAAAGAATAGCTACCTTTTAGCAGTTTCACTTTGTGAAAGGAGGAGAGCGATGTGTTTCAGTCATCCACATGTTAGAGCCATGTGAGTTAATCCCAATCGAATGGTGCTTCAAACGTTTTCACAGTGTTTCCTACAGTTCTGATGGGCCAGTTGCGACTAAAACGAGACGTTTTGGACGCAGACTCTTTAAAAATTCTTCACTTTGAATGATTGTTCATTCGCTGTCCCCATCAGAATCCATGTCAAACAATATGCATTCCCTTACCTAATCTCACTCCCACCAATTTAGTTCCAACTTTTTTGTCAGCTTTAGAAAAATTCATTTATTTGAACAGTGTCACCTGGTCTATTTCCTTTAATTTTATATGCTGTTATCACAAAGTACATAACAAAAAACCACTACAGCCCTATGCGGTTTTTCCTTCTTTAGAAGGAATCCTTAATTCCAGGTGACTTTTTCTAAGCAACTTTAGATGGGTCTTTTGGGCTGAAGAGTTAACAGCTGTATAAATGATGACGCCTAACATGTAAAAGGAGGAAACGCAAGCCTCGCGTACCTCGCCACGTCACTCATTTGACACAGGGATTGAGTTATTGCAGTTTTACATCTAAACCAGTAAAACGCATCAGTACGTCTCTACACAGCATCAGTCGCATGAACATGGACTGGCCCATGCTGGTATATCATGCAAGCCATATAAGGTTAACTCTTTATCTGTTGCCGATATAATCAGCACTGCGCACCAGCTCAGGTGAACGGGGTCACATGATATCATTAAGAGTTTCAAAATGTTAACCCCAAAAGACTGCAATGTAGAGCCAAATAGAGGCATATACACGTTCTCCCCAGTTCCTGTCCCCTGCACTTTCCACAGAGACCTCGGCTGGCCCCGGGATCGCCACCCACGAGCAGTGAGTCATTCTGAATCCAGTTCAAACCCGTGTACTGCAATGAAAGGACCGGCGTCAGCTAACCATTTCCCATTATCCAAACGCTTAGAAAAGGCTGCAAAACATACAGTGCCCTCCACAATTATTGGCACCCCTGGTAAAAATGAGTAAAAATTTGCTTAATCTCACACTGAAAAAATGAGAAAAATCCAACCTTTAATTGAAGTAAATTTATTCTGTGAAAAAGAAAAACAAGAAATAATGAACCTCATCAAGAGATAATTATTTTTAACAAAACCACGTGTGCCACAATTATTGGCACCCCTAGAAATTCTTATGAACGAAATGTAGCTGAAGCATTTTTTCCGTTTATATTTTACTTTTTAAAGTTGATCAGAGTGTTTAGGAACTTTCAAGCAGTAATCCACGACTTCCTGTTTCACTGGAGTATAAATATGAAGTGACACAGAGGCCATATTCCCTTATTCATACATCAACATGGGAACGATAAGAGAACACACAAATAAAATGAGGGAAAAGTGCGTTGAGGTTCATAGGGAATGGCTATTAAAAAAAACTAAACCAGTGTGAAATATTGAATAACTTTCAAAAATTGGAGAGTAAGCATAAAAAAAACCCTGGCAATCTGCAAATGTCACTATACTAAATATTCAAGCAAAATAAAAACTAAATCCAAGTTCTAGGTTTGGAATTAAATGAAAAACTATACTTCCAGGTAGGGCTGGGTGATAAACCATATTGACGATTATCGAATGTTTTTAAGCGTAAAAAAAAAAAAATCGCCACGGGTAATATCGGCTTTATTTCATCTTTTGTCTTTAATCATACTTGATGTGATTATAGACATCCAAACTTCAGAGGCCACGTAAAATGCCTTGCCACGCCTTGCAGCTTCCACGCGTTTGACAAAAATGTTTGTTATTACGCTTAAAAAAATATAATTTGAGAATCATCTATATGGTTCGCGCAGCCCTACTACCAGGTATTCCTTAACAATGTAAAAGTACAGTCAGATGCAACAGAGGCCGAGGACCAGGGGTTTGCGCCCGGGTCCTGCCAGATCTGAGTATGGCCGCTCCCAGGGTGTGGGGGGGAGGGGTCTTGGGACTCGGTGGGGGGGGGGGGGGTGGTCATTGTGCACATAACGGCTCCGTGCTGCTGTGCCGGAATCACGGTCAGGGGCTCGAGGAGCAGCCACACCTTGAAGAAGACGTGGCGTCCTCCTTCCTACTGCCAGCCGACGGGGTTGTGTAGCGGCAAATTCTCAGCGGTTGCTACATGGGGAATTTAATTGTTCTAGGGTACAATTGGTTACCAAATTGGGAGAAACAGGGACAAATCCGAAATAAATAAATAAAAAACTGCATACCATTGCATGAGAGCGTACCAGCCCTAATATAGAGATACTGTATATAGTGTATACATATTTTTAATGGAGTGCTGTCACATCTTTCGATCTGTTTGCTAGCTTACAACAACCCCTCTAATCCTCTCATTTCAATGGACAGGTTTGAACTTGATTCTGATGATATCTTTTCGCTGCAGAGCACTGCACTGTGTTGGCTGTTTTGTGAGCAATGCACCTTTAACCCTGCATAGATAAAATGATTGTTGTCTTCGCACTTTTGCTATTCATGTTTACAAAGTGAAATGATGCATTTTGTCCTAACAGGACACCCCCTCACTCCCGCATTGTCCCTACCACAGGTCTAACCCCAAATGCAACAACGTTACCCATCGTTTCAATCATTTATTAAGTGAAACTTCATGAGGTATACATAGCACTTTGATATAACGTCTTTATAAAGCATTAATAAACTACTTCAGACAGTTCTTCACCATGACTGGCAAAATGAAATATCATAGTTTTTGCTAATAAAGAAAGAAAGAAAAACACCATTTCGATAAAAGATACAGCTCTGGCTGACATATTTTAAAGCACTGCGTTTGTTTATTAATGCTTTAGGAAGTGATGACACAGAGCTTATTAAGTGTCAATCATTATTTGTAAAGACCTTAAGAAGCTACTCGCAATATAAAAAGCCGACATGTTGATCTTCCACTTACATCCCATCCCACCCTGCTCTTGGTCTCCACCCATGACAGACTTGCTAATCCCGCCTATTCATCACAATGTATCCCCGCTCCGCAGAGAACTGACTTTAAAAGCCATCTCCAACACCTTTCATCGATCTGAAAGGTGTTTGTGTTTGTTGGACCGTCAGCCTTTTATCGACCTTTACACCACGCACCGTGGTGCGGTACGGTTCCATGATAAGTCCTCCATGATCGATTGTATTGATACGTATGTCCACGTGTATATAATGGAGAGGAATATTGATAGCTCTCCTTTCATGAGCTGATTGGTAACAACAGAAAATAAAAACGGGAGAACGATAGGGGGACCTGGCCGTCAAGGTGTTGACCGGAGAGTAGCATAGCTTCCCCCTACAGCCCTCACCAATTACAGAAATGTGCTTGACAGTAAATGTATAGATCAAATATTGTTATCTGGCACCCAATTTATTATATTTCTGAATGTTAGTGAAAGCATAAACTTTGAAAAATGTTATTTAAGTACAGTTCTGTGGTATTTGTTGACTCATACTTACCCTGCAGTTTACAAGTACTTGTGTTTTGTAAAAGAAGGAATAAAAAGACAGCCAGATACTTAAATGATAATGTTAAGAGCAATAAACCTCAGGATTGAAGGGATGGTAATATTTACCAATTCTGAAGAACCTGTTGTGATGATGTGATGAACTTTAATATTGTGATAATTTTTTTTAAACCAAGCTTCCAAAAATTGTTGAAACTTTTAATAAAAGACTGAGAAACTTTGAGGTATAAGTGCATTTGAAGTCGTCTCATCATTCCGTTTGCTGTGGTTCTGGGTGAACCAGCCACTTCCTGCCTCTGCGCATTCTCATGTCTACATGCTTGGCTTCGCTCCATCACTTCTCATGATACATGGCATACAGGGAAGAGAAATCCACACACACACAAACACACAAGACGCGCACGCACAAACACACACACATTCTTTAGTCGTAGTCATGACACATAAGATGTCCGTATATATACTTCAGTAAAATTTGAACGAAATACTGTATTTAATATTCAGTGCAGCCCTTGCATTTAATACATTAGGCATGAATGTTGTGTTTGAGGAAATAATTGTTTCACAAGACATTCAAAACACTGCCAAAAATGCAGATCAGCTGTTCCATATTTATAATCCAGGATACTTACATTCACTTCTACTCTACTTTTACTTTTCAATGTGACCAAAACCAACATGCCGTCATTCAGAGGTTGCCAGCAGAGTGTGTACAGCCAGGGGGAAAAAAATGAAACACCTGTAATATTAATATTCATGAGCACATCGAGTCAGTAATGGCATGGATTCAGGATGCAGTTCCTAAATCCTACTCCTGAATTAAACACAAAGAAGCATCTGCTTTCTCTACATCCCAAGAAAACACCCACACAAAGTGCTCGGTGCATGCTGGATGCAAATGCATCAACAGTGACTTTCTCCGCTGCACGTTGCAGAGTCACGGTAACATGATTACAGAGGTTCGCGTGATGGAACGGACGTAATAACCAAGGTTTCTGACAGCGTTATTGAGCGTTGCTCTATATCACGCTAACAGTTGTGCAGTTTCCAATCTGCCTTCTCCTGAATGAAGTGTTGGGGGGAGGGGGTGTTTTGTTTGCATCCGGCAGCTTTGCCACACTTGCTCCACTAAACCCTTAGCACCTTTGCCACACCAATGCCACCATACCCGTATGCCATGGGTCCTGCGCAGGTCATTAACCTCTCCTCCAATCTCCCTCACATGGTATCAAGACTTCCTTCTATGGCAACCAGGCATGTGATAATACCCCCCCCCCCCCTTCTTCTCAGCATTTATTCATTCCTGGCACACTTTTCCTCTTTCCTTTTTTATTTTTCTGTCATCAGGAGGCAGCATGTCGTCCTCACCGTTTCATACCCCCACCACCCAAACACCCCCTCCCCACCGTCATAACTGTCACTTTCCATTAAATAACTGCTACCATCACTAATTTGTGGATGACTGATTTATGAAAGACAAAAACATAGAGAAAGGGAAATAGAAGTAGAGGCAAATAGAGAGAGAGAGACAGTGTGTGGGGGGGGTGGAAATCTATCATGAATATTGTAGGAGGTGGCAGGTTAGTGCATTCGTGTTTATTTCTTGAATATTCCAGCAGTTGAGCCTGTCTCAGTTTCCGCATGAATGGCCCAGTTTAAAAATTAATCACTTCTGTAAGAGGGAGAAGAGGGCACAAAATGCCAAGTTCCGCAGGGAAGAAAATGCAGACGAGCAGCGAAAGGACTGAAGCCATTTTCTTTTGTTTGGTTATTGTGTTTATGAATTGAGATTAATATACTAATTCCCTCTATTAGGACTCTCCGCTCTGTATTCAATAAACTTCATTTGTAACCCTCTCATAGCCACTGATGTACATCATCTTTTTTTTTTTAAATTCATATTTCTGAGTGGAGGCTCAGTGCAATTCAGATGCATTCGCAATAAAGTCTTGTAAAAAGGCCGGGAATGACTAACCCATTCCTCAGCCTGCTTAACACCTTTTGTTACACGGTTTCCCAGTATGAGCCAAAAAATCAGCTGTGGTCACTGAAGAACAGGTGCAGGTGGCTACAGGTGTCCCTCGTGACCCAAACAGGTGTCCGCCTAGAAAGGCGGTAGCGCTTGAAGGCTAACGAGGTCCCCATTAGCCTTCTCTGTGTGACTTTAATTAAGCTACCCACACCTGCTCGTCTCACCTGAGGAAAAAAGTCAAAATGAACTGCTATTTGTAAATGGACCCCCCTCCATGTTCCATATTGTGAAGGAGAGCCTAACGAGAATGACACTGTAGGTTATGCTGCTTTCTTTCCACTCAATATTTGTGCTCAGATTGTTTTACTGTATGAACTGTATGAACTCAATGGTCCGACTCCATAGCTGTCAATCCAAATTAGGGGCCATATACAACTCTTTGAGATCGGTGTGCTCACAGTTTATTGAGCCCTATCTCAGAAGAGACCGAAAAGTCACTTTTATCAGGAAACTTCTTAATGACTCATTTATTTTTTCATATATACAGTTGAAGTCAGAAGTTTACATACACTTAGGTGGAATTAATTAAAACTCATTTTTAACCACTCCACAGATTTCATGTTGGCAAATTATAGTGTTGGCAAGTCAGTTAGGACATCTACTTTGTGCATGACACAAGTATATTTCACTTTTAATTCACTATATCACAATTCCAGTGGGTCAGAAGTTTACATACACTAAGTTGACTGTGCCTTTAAACAGCTTGGAAAATTCCAGAAAATGATGTCATGGCTTCAGAAACTTCCGATAGGCTAATTGACATTATTTGAGTCAATTGGAGGTGTACCTGTGGATGTATTTTAAGGCCTACCTTCAAACTCAGTGCCTCTTTGCTTGACATCATGGGAAAATCAAAATAAATCAGCCAAGACCTCAGAAAGAAAATTGTGGAACTACACAAGTCTGGTTCATCCTTGGGCGCAGTTTCCAAATGCCTGAAGGTACCATGTTCATCTGTATAAACAATAGTACGCAAGTATAAACACCATGGGACCACGCAGCCGTCATACTGCTCAGGAAGGAGACACGTTCTGGCTCCTAGAGATGAAAGTGCTTTGGTGCGAAAAGTGCAAATCAATCCCAGAACAACAGCAAAGGACCTTGTGAAGATGCTGGAGGGAACAGGTACAAAAGTATCTATATCCACAGTAAAACGAGTCCTATATTATAACCATAACCTGAAAGGCTGCTCAGCAAAGAAGAAGCCACAACTCCAAAACCGCCATAAAAAAGCCAGACTACAGTTTGCAACTGCACATGGGGTCAAAGATCTTACTTTTTGGAGAAATGTCCTCTGGTCTGATGAAACAAAAATGTAACTGTTTGGCCATAATGACCATCATTATGTTTGGAGGAAAAAGGGTGAGGCTTGCAAGCCGAAGAACACCATCCCAACCGTGAAGCATGGGGGTGGCAGCATCATGTTGTGGGGGTGCTTTGCTGCAGGAAGGACTGGTGCACTTCATAAAATAGATGGCATCATGAGGAAGGAACATTATGTGGATATATTGAAGGAACATCTCAAAACATCCGCCAGGAAGTTAAAGCTTGGTTGCAAATGGCTCTTCCAAATGGACAATGACCCAAAGCAAAGTTGTGGCAAAATGGCTTAAGGACAACAAAGTCAAGGTATCGGAGTGGCCATCATAATGTTCTGACCTCAATCCAATCGAAAATGTGTGGGCAGAAATGAAAAAGCGTGTGCGAGCAAGGAGGCCTACAAACCTGACTCAGTTACACCAGTTCTGTCAGGAGGAATGGGCCAAAATTCCAGCAACTTATTGT
The DNA here is from genome assembly GCA_029718625.1 of Synaphobranchus kaupii. Taxonomy (NCBI): domain Eukaryota; kingdom Metazoa; phylum Chordata; class Actinopteri; order Anguilliformes; family Synaphobranchidae; genus Synaphobranchus; species Synaphobranchus kaupii. The sequence continues at coordinate 50,388,711 of CM056382.1, read as the reverse complement.
GAGAAGCTTGTGGAAGGCTACCCGAAACATTTGACCCAAGTTAAACAATTTAAGGTCAATGATACCAAATACTAGCAGAGTTCCAGTATGTAAACGTCTGACCCACTGGGAATGTAATGAAAGAAATAAAAGCTGAAATAAATAATTGTCTCTACTATTATTCTGACATTTCACATTCTTAAAGTAAAGTTGTGATCCTAACTGACCTAAGACAGGGAATGTTTACTAGGATTAAATGTCAGGAATTGTGAAAAATGGATTTGGTTAAGATGTATGTAAACTTTCGACTTCAACTGTATATATTAATTATAAATAAAAAAATTATAAACAATTTTCTGGTAAGTACTGGTTTAGCTGGGATAACCTCTCTGAAGGAAGGAAATATTTAATTATCTCGCCTCTTTTTAATATGAAAAGGGTATTTTGCCTTATTAGTGGCCGTGGGTGGAAGCTGTCAATCAAAAATGCGAGATTATGGGACTGCAGGAGGTTAGCTCAAGATGGAAGCAGAAATGCAGGCCAATCACAGTCCTGTCATGAAGCTCACACACATACACACACACGTGCATGCACACACCAACATGCGCTTGCTCACACACAATAACATGATGCTCAGCAGACTCTCTGAATCATATTCTTCTTGGTGGTGGTCTGAGGAGTAAAGGAGGTCATGTCTGCACTTGGACTGAGTCCTTTCACTCTCTGTAATTGCTTGTATCCATACATGGACTTGGGAGGGTTACAAGAGCTAGCCACGTTTTATTGGATGTGTCAAAAATGCTAAACTGCAATATCTGAGAGAAAAAACAAACATCTACGTCAACTTATTAGCACCAATGTTGCCTGGATACAATCAAAATGTATCCTTAAACCCCTGGCCCATAATAATGCACTTCCTTTTTCATAAACACAGTTTGTGGCAAGCTCAGAAGTAATCAAAATTAAATTACCAAACTGTGTTTGTTAAGGGGAAAAGTAAATTGCTGTCGGTAAAGACAAATGTTGATTGAAACTAGGCCTATGTACGTCAGAAGAAACACAAATATCAAACCTTGTTTTGTTAGTTGAGAATGTCTGCTTTCATGCATGAACACTTCATGTTTTTTTGAGTGGGGGGTGGGGGTGGGGTGTACTAGTTTACTGGGTCATTCCCAGTGAACACAGAGCATGGGGCGACAAAACAGCAGTCAGCATATTGAAATCCCTCCTATTTGCCCAGTCCCCGCACCTTTCATCTTTTCTTTCGCAGCCTGAAAAGAAATAATGAATATGCAGCCTTTAAACGAAGAAACTCAGAGAGGCCTGGATACAGTGGTGCAGCAGAGAGGATACATTGGTTTAGAAGTAACCCCCCCCCCCCCCCCTCCCAGGCTACTCCCACCACCCCCACCACTTCTTTCTTTTTACCTGCCTCCTTGTAGGAGATTGAGCCCCTGGAATAGTGACATAAATCCCCGCCAGCTCCCTTTGTCTTATGCAGGATTTGCAAATGCCAGTTTAGCTTTTGAGAAAAAATAAATAAAGAAGGAAGAGAGAGGAGGAAGAGGCGGCTTAATTGGGCATGCAGCTACATGGGGTTCGAGTCTGTGGAAATGTAATATGCATCAATAAGTCATGCCGCCTGGCAGAGAGGAGCCATCGTGGTGACAATGTGAAATCTGTCATGGAGAAATCGCTTTAGTTATTACACTCAGGGAGCAGTCACAGGGGACCCCAGAAGCTCTGCCCTGAGCCTCAGGTAACCGCCCACCGCCCTGTTTTACCATAGCTAGCCAGAATTGGTCAGTGTATCTGGATGAAGGGGGCAGTTATTATGCTCTGGGAAAACTGCAGGCACTCTAGAGGCCCTTCACTGAGTCTCAGCTATCATTGCCTCTCCACTCCCTCTCAACCCTTGCTTTGCCAAAACCACAGCAGGCCAGCAGAGGGCGCTCTCCTGGGGCAAAGGGGACAAGTTATTAGAATATTTTCAAGGAACAAAGACGCCCTTTCACAAGCGTCAGTAAGCTGCCCATCCTGCTACCATGGAGAGCCAGCAGGTAGCACACTTCAGCAGGTGCTGAAGAGGGTCACTGGGCAGACGTGGCTCGGAGGGCGAGTCTTTTCAAATGTTTGTGTTTCTCTTTCTGACAGAGGTCCTTCTGTAGTGCCATGGTGGAGGAGCTGCGGGTGTCACTGAAGTGCCAACGCCGACTCAAACACAAGCCCCAAGCCCCTGTCATGGTCAAAACCGAGGAGGTCATCAACATGCACACGTTTAATGACAGAAGACTGCCAGGCAAGGAAACAATGGCCTAACAATTATATATATATATATATTACAACAACTACAACTACAAAAACAACAAAACATTTATATTTGTCTCTTGTGGAAAGGGGGAGGGAAAGAGGGAGGGGGGGTGGGGAGGGAAGGGAATTTGGTAGGAGGGGTTTGGGTTGGATGGGGACGGGCGTGGGGGTGGGGGACTTGGGCGGATGAATTGTGGGAGGGGAGGAGAAAAATTGCCCGGAGCACGGACTGTCATCGTTGTTTAAAACAATTTGCCAGAGAAAAAAAAAATGTTTCCTGTGGAAATACTCAAACCCCGGGCAAAACCAAGTGAGTTACCTCAATGCATCTGACACTTGGGAAAAGACTCTGTTACAAGTGGCAGTATACAGAGTAAAATAAATAAAATTATTAAAAAAGGACTCTGATTCGGAGTGGAGTGAAGAAAATGAATCACAGCTGGTAAAAAAAGATAAGGATATTGGTATCTGGGGTCAAACGCTTGTGGTTTGAGTTCAGTTGTCCCTTTTGAATGTTTCAATGTGAATTGGTGACCGATGTTCTTACGGGGACATGTAAGAGTTCTCTTGATACGTAACATTCACAGAGCGCTGTCAAGTTCACAGATTATGCACCTCACACACTGTACATACATGCACACACAAATACACATACAGAAACATACTTACAGAGTGCTCATGGTACACAGACACACACACACAAACACATTGCTAACACACCTATACAGTAGAAACACACATTCAGATATAAATTGGGAGAAAAATGAGTGGACAGATTGTAATAGGATACATATTTTTCATATGTTGTATTTGTTCTGTTTCAAATGAGAGAAAGAATAAAAAAGTGTTACAATAGAAACAGCCAGGCCAAAATTGGGCCACGCCCACACCACCACAGACAGATGGTGATCTTGTCCATTCCAAAACATTTGACTAACAAATTGTTAAATTTTGGATCTTGGGGAAGAAAAATGTAGTGAAATATCATCATTTGGGCAATAAATGATTTTATTTAATTTTGCTTTACTTCAGACTACTAACACATTTTAACATAACAAGGGAGGGGGGGGAAATAATATTTTTCATATATATATATAAAAATATATCACATGAAAAACAATCTATTGCTTATTTGTGTTTAAATGTTCAGTAGAACCAATACAGGCTGTTCTTTGGAAGGAGGGAGTCAACTGAGCTTCACAGGTGGGGTCCTGTTGACCGGATCTCTTCAAACCCGGAGCGATTTAGTTTGAGTGTTGACAGCGGGGGCCGGATTGCCTAAAACAAACTCACAGTTTTACCAATGGGAGAAACCTTATTTATTCAATTATTTATTGTTTTTATTTATGAATTGGTTTATTTATGCTTTCATGGACTGCATCATGACAGCTGTAAAAAATTCATCTCATTTACATCCATAACTGTTTCCTGTTCCTTTTGGAATTATTTTTCTTTTTTTTAAATTCCTGTTTTGATTTATTATATGCTTTAATTATAATTTTTTTGTATTTATTTTAGAAACAAAATCTTCACATTTACTTGTGGAAATGCAAGATTTCTATGATAAAAAAAGTTTTTTGTATGAAGAAAAAAAAAAACAAATTTTGTAATAGTTTTTATCGACAAAAATCCGACCGCGGGCGTCTGTGCGTCTGTGAGTCCTCCATGCGTCCAGCGCCCATCCGCGTGGGCTCCGAGCAGACCCCCGCGCGCTCCTGGGTGTCTGGGCGGGGCCCACACACAGGTGTGCGCATAAAACCGTCTCTGCAGGCCTGAAGCGTCTGAGGGTGTGTGGGTTGGGGTGGGTGCCAAGCATGCTGGTAGTACTGAAGAGACACGTTTTCGAGGAAACCTATTTTTATCATGTAAAGGAATCATATTTAAAAGAAAAATATTTTTACTTCGGGTAAAAAGGTTAAAAAATTAAAGTATATATGAAGACTAAAGTAAGGCTGAGAAGGACTGCCAATATTGCTTATCATTCTACACCCCTGATTTCCAATAGACTGCTAGTATTCAGTGCTGAGAAATTGTGTGTAAATGGTTTAAAATGGAAAAAAAAAAATCAAGAAACTAATTTTGACCATGTTGTGAAAACAAAATGGAGTGCACACAGTTCACTGTTTGAAATTGATGCACAAGTTTAAGAAAAAAATCATTAAAAATTCCACTCAACTTTTGTTCTGTCTGCTTCCTTTTTTTAAATTGACCATATTAAATGCATAAAGTGCACGAATGTGTGGAATGAGTGTTTAAATGTAGTTTTTGCATACATCTTACAAACATCGTGTTAGTACATATATATCAATATTGCTAAATGAAGACATTTGGCTTTGAACAGCTGAGAAATGCATTTAGCAATTTAAAACAGACTAGCACTAGCAATTGACTCTCCCGACACTTCTGTGAAGTTATAGCATGCAGTAACATTGCTTGATAATATTTCCACTGAGAATACGCATTGGAAAATTATGCAGCTATTTCAGAAGGCATATCTACGCAAGGTGTCATTTCCGTCCACATTGGACTGCAAGTCCAGAAAGGCTTCCAGCAAAATGACCTCCCCCATCCTCATGTCACAAGCACAGAGTGAAAGACAACATATTGATCTTCCTTTAAATCTAATCCAGGCTGGGGAAAAAACAGAATGACAAATGAGACCAGTCTTATAACCTTCGTCCCGAAAGCTAGTCTAACTCTATCCTGAATGACAAGCTGAGAGAGGTCCCCACGGCTAAAGGAAGGCAGGAAGAAAGGAAGGAAAGAAAGAATAGGCATCCTGTTTTCCCCATGAACAACAATCTGTTCCTCAGTATTATTTTCTTCTATTTTTATGAAGAGGTTCATTAGATTAATTCACTGCATACTTTCGACTCAGTGTTGGCCGCTGCCTTTTATAGCATTGTGTAAGGGAGCCCTTTAATATATCCATTAACTATGCTATTAAATGTGATTTGGAATTAACTGATTGAACACAAGAGTGACTGCTAGTCAAAATGAATCTGTTAAAACTCAACCTTGCCGTTCTATGGGCAATAAGAAAAAAACCTTTACATTTTTTCCCCCCTGAAATTAATTGACATTTCAAATAAACGCATTGTTCCTATTCATCCTCTGAGTCTTGGAACTAAAGCAAAAGAAAAATAATATATGATGACTGCCAAATGATTAAGGAACCAAGAGGAACAACAAATTATAAAACATATAAATAATATTCACAGCTTGAAATGAAAAAGGTAGGAATTATCATGAAGTTAAAATAAAAACATTTCCGCCTGCTGATAACATTTTCAAACTTTGCCAGCAGTCTTTCTCCACTGCCCAGTATCTCACAGCAGTGCCTTCATATTCAATATTTCATAATGATTTTTAAAGTTCTTCTTCAGAATATTTCTGCATAGCTGCTATTGTTAATTCTAGTCTTTTTATGCAGGTGATCAACCACGGTACACCACTCTGTATCTGTATTGGTAATCTGCCCAAAATGTGTCAAATTACAAATGCTGTAATAAGACAGAATGTCATTAATATCTTTGATAATAACACCTGAAAGACAGAAAACAGGTGACTTGCTGTTACTCTAGCTGTAACAGAAGGATGTGTTTGTTAAATAATTAATTACAGCATGGATACTGAAGTGAAACTCTTGTCAAATGTGCAACGAACACACATACACGCGCGCACTCGCGCACACACACACACACACACACACACACACACACAACAGTGATTTTTAGCAAACAGAAGCTATAATCGACAAGGAGTCACCTGGGTGAGACAATCGTCTGGCAACAACAATGTAGCCACCTGGTGTTCATCGTTACAGAGGAGTGATGATGAGATGGTGATTTAAACTGTGCCTTCCAGGGCTCTGCCACAGCCGTTGCACCCCGCCTGCATGAGCATTATCATGGGTGATACTATGAGCACAGTATTACAATATTGAGCGGGAGCTGCCAATCTATTTGACTCCAGAAGTGATTCCGGGGTGAACGGTCCTCTGTAAAAGGTGGACAGATGAGGTTGATGCATTCACTTGCATCTCTTTGTTCAAACAGAATGCTTGCGACTGGAGGGATTTCCAATGACCCTGCATTCCCTGGCCATGCCCTGCCACGGCACGCCCATCTAGGAGTACTCCCGGGCCAGCGAGCCATTCCATGGGAATTATCCTTGAACCATTTACCGTTTCATTTTTAAACAGACACTTCAGAAACATGTCTGCTTTCTATACAGATGGCGTATGGCTTTTGGGGAAGAATTAAATTTCCATTGTGGAAGAAAAGTCATTTTTAGGGAAGGGGTCATTACACAGCTAGATTTTGGTAGGGGAGGAGCCATTATGGTGGGGATGGAGCCATTACAGGCCATCCCAGTAGAGTGAAATGGGAGAGGGGTCATTAGAAAGTTAGATTCAAGAGGGCGAGGGGGTTTATGCAGAGGAAGGATAATTAACAAATGTTTGCGCTTTTGTCACCGTATGCCTCATGATAAGTTGTTTCCATGGAGGTTGAACCTAGCATAACTAATCCAGTAAATATATAACAATGGCACTGAGATTTTGAGCATTGGATAATGTCATGATGCAAAACATGACATTTCCACATGCTGCCACACTGTGGTGTAACTCAGTTTAGATTAGTTAGCAGTGTTGCCCTCCGTTCTTCATGAAATAGCTTTGCATTGTATTATTACCTGTGGTCACAGTCACAGATGCGCTTCCTCCATAGGGACTGCCGTGTGGTTAGTGTGAATGTTCTTACAGTTAAAGTAGGCCTCGGAGATACTCATAAAAAGGGAGCCTTCAACCTCAAAGCCCACAAAATAATCTACAATATCCTTTCATCGAGGAATGTGAAACACGTCCTTCTGAATGGTGCTATCAGGCACCTATCAGCAGGACATACTTTCATTCCAACTGAAATATTTATCCTAAACGGTGGTGCAACATAATTTAGTATCAATCAAAGCTTCTTTTAAATTGTAATAATGGGCCGGTTGGGTGATCCAGAGTGCTGTTACTTGTATATTATGTCATCATACGCCATGACAATAACCCATGGAAAGACAGCGAGATGCGGGGAAACAGTTCTTTCGAATGGTCTTTCAACCTTTTATTATAATCCACCAATGAGGGGGAGGGAGGGAGAGAGAGAGAGAGAGAGAGAGAGAGAGAGAGAGAGAGAGAGAGAGATACAGAGAGAGAAAGATACTTTTTTATGTTCCTTTATTGAAAACACAAAACCTTGCACCACAGTTACCTTAAAACCTACCCCAGTCCCCTATTTACAAAGCCAAAAAAAGCGAGAGAGAGCGCAGGCGAGTAATCAACAAAACATGCTTTCCCTTTGCCCTCATGAGTTCCGGTACTATAAAAAATAACAAACTAAAATAATACAGAACTCCAATACGCTTTTCGGCAGCTCTTTTCGTAGGTCCATTTTCCTTTCTCTCTCTTGTCACCAGTCTCCGTGTTCCAGGCACCTGCGAGATCAGAGCAAATAACTAACAGGGCTCATCTATGTGCAATTGCTGCTCTAAGAGTAGGTGTGTTTTTTTGTCAGCCCGATTGTTATGGATCCGAGAAGGGACTGGACTCAAATGCACGACTCACAGACAGGAATTGTAATAATTCAATAATTTATTACTTTGTCCAAACTCCAGAAGTATAGGGAGAGAATAAGGCCAGGGACAGGATCCTGGAATGACGTTAGCAGGGGGTTGAACGGGAGTGGGAGTAGGCAAGGGGCTGGATGGTGGCGGAATCCTGGGTTGGTGTAGCAGAGGAGGAGCGGGATGCGGGAGACAGGGGAGTGGTGCTAGGATAGCTGCAGGCTGGCAGACAAGCAGAGCAGAACAAGGCGTTAAACACAGCAAGGCATGAACAAAATAAGTAGCGTCAATACGCTAGGCTAGGCAAGACTTAGAAGCAGCAAAAGTAGGCAAGGCAAGGTTTAAATTCTAGATACTAGACAAGACAAGACACGAGTTACTTCAACAACAAGACTTAACGAACTGGCACAAGACAACGAAAACTGGGAGAATATACAGTATATGAGAGTTAATGAGCTAATGACTGCGTGCAGCGTGAGAATGTATGCGAGTGATTAACAGAGAAGAGAGCGTGAGGAATGCAAGCAGGGAAAAGGAATGAGATAGGCGGAGAAAATGCAAGGGAAATGAGTGACACAGAGGGAAAACCACGCTCAGCCTGCAGCATGAGGAGACAAACAGGAAACATGAAAACATAACAAGAAAGGTGAGTGAAAAGGGTAAAACAAGGAGCACAACGGGGATGGGAATGGAGAGCGTCACACCGATTCCCCTACCCAGACCATTGCCTTCCACATATGTACAGTATGTTCTGCAGTGTGTTTTTTGTGTATCATGCTTGTTGTTGGGGACATTTTGTTTGCAGCATCATTTATACGAGTATAAATACAAATCCAAACCTAATCTTAAACCTGACCAAACCCGAGCTGGTCTGAATGGTAGCATTTGAGAAGTGGGGAGAGTTAGTGGGGAGTGCAAGTGAGTGGGATAACTGGTTGATAAACAGAAGAGTTTGTAATAACTTGGATGACTTTTTATAACCTCTCCTTCCCGACACTTCAACACAAATCAGTAACAGTCACAGCAGAGACATCAAAACAACATGGCACTACTTTATTGACCTATGACCCCAGGAGGGTGATGAGCTCGCAAAAATGGCTGTTGAATCAAATTAGTCCCCGCCCTGAACCTGGAAGAGGTCTCACCCCATCTGACCGTGGGTATTGCCAGAGGAAACCGAAGATTTGATTAGAGAACATTTACAGTAAATGCTCTGACCCCAAATTTTTAAATTGAGAGATTGCTCCCGCGGTTGCCGGCAAGGGAGGGGAGTCAGAGCAATGTTTTCACTCTTCTGTTGTTGCTTTTCAATAGAAAGCCATGAAGTTGTCTCTGTTTATCCTTGAGTGATGAATGAAATAGAGTCATTCAAGTCTGCTCCCTCAAGGGAAGACAAGGCCTCTCCTGTGGTTTCTTTAGTTAATTTATATATATATATATATACAGATCCTTTCCAAAAAATTTGAATATCATGGAAAAGTTTTTTTTTTTCCATAATTCCATTCAAAAAGTGAAACTTTCATAGATTATAGATTCATTACACACAAAGTGAAATATTTCTAGCCTTTATTTGTTTCATTTTTCATAATTTTGGCTTACAGCTCCAGAAAACCCCCAATTATAGTATTTCAAGAAATTAGAATAGTGTGTCGAAAATCAGCATTTACTTCAATTATTTCAGAGAATGAATGTTTTAGACTGAGTGTCACACTCTAATCATCTAATTTACTCAAAACACCTGCAAAGTGTTTCTACAGATGTGTTGTTAAATTGGACAGGTATCTCAGTTTGGTTCAGTATGGGGTAGACTACAGACTTGACAATTGGCCAGAAGACCATCATTGACACCCTCCAGAAGATGGGTAAGCCACAAAAGGTCATCGCTAAGGAGGCTGGCTGTTCACAGAGTGCAGTGTCCAAGCATATCAATAGAAAGTTTAGTGGAAGGGAAAAATGTGGCAGGAGAAGGTGCACAAGCAAAAGAGATGACCGTAGGCTTCAGCGGATTGTCAAGCAAAGATGATTTCAAAATTTGGCGGAGAGATGCAGAGAGAGTGGACTGAGGCTGGAGTCAGTGCTTCAAAAACCACCACGTACAGAGTGTGACACTCAGTCTAAAACATTAATTCTCTGAAATAACTGAAGTAAATGCTGATTTTCGACACACTATTCTAATTTCTTGAAATACTGTTTTTGGGGGTTTTCTGGAGCTGTAAGCCAAAATTATGAAAAATTAAACAAATAAAGGCTAGAAATATTTCACTTTGTGTGTAATGAATCTATAATCTATGAAAGTTTCACTTTTTGAATGGAATTATGGAAAAAAAACAACTTTTCCATGATATTCAAATTTTTTGGAAAGGATCTATATATATATATATATATATATATATATAGTATATATATATATATACTACATGTACTTATATACATTTTTTAAGGTTTTTATAGTTTTCATAATTTTCTTTTCTTGATATTTTACATCTGCCTGAGCTTCCTTATTTGTCAAAATATATTCTTGTTGAACTTGAGTTATACAACAACTGCCTGCTTCCTTTAAGCAGTTGTGTGTGAGTTAAAATCAAAGTCCCTGCATGTTAACTGTTTTTAACAGTCATTGTTATTTGATTTTTTTTTCTTTACACTGCTGTCATTTGTGATAGTCTTTGATGTATTATATACCAAGATATTTTATTGTGCTTCAGCAGCAGAAAGAATAGCTCTACAGACACTCTTAATTTCCCAAAAGGCTCTTGCAGCAATGTTATCCCATCAGACCATATTTCCAGTATATTTGTTGTTTGCTTAGCAGACACTTTTTTTATCCAGGGGAACTTTGTAAGCTATTTATCCATCTAGACAGCGTGTTTCTCAAGGCTGCAGTGGCCAGCTGAACCACCAGGATTCGGACTGAAGTGCCCGAGCCACTAGTCCACAGTGTTACCCAGTTAATAGCTGTGGGTTCCAGGGGTTGTTTTCATGTGGAGACACAAAAACACAAAAAAAATTGTGTTCTTATCTTATGTGGATGCACAGATCACCTAGAGTTTTATCCCTTGAATTGTTTTGCTCCCAAGACAGCAAGCGGTATATGTGTTATTAAGCAGACCCATGGTGCAGCTCTTAGAGACATATTCCAAAAAGAATAAATTTTTATACAAATAAATTGATTACTGTGGATCATTGACATCCAGCACTTGGTGCTTTTGCGTGTCTCTGTGTATGTGATGTGTGTGTGTTTGTGTCAAGTATGGTGTTCATATGTTGGAAAGCGTAAGCATGTGTATGTGTAGTGTGTGTTTGTATCTGTGCGTAGTGTGTGGTGTGTGTGTGTGTGTGTATCTGTATGACTCCAGTATGGTGTGTGTGTATGTGTGTGTATTTATTAATGTAATTGTCAATAATGTGCGTATTTGTGGGTACTGTATGTGTGGTGTGTGCATGCAATGTGTGTGCTCCTTGATTACATTAATTTTCTGTAAAGGCAGAGCTAGAGAGACTCATGCTACAGCCTACAGGGATGGGAAGCAGGTAATTAATTGGCTAATTACCGTGGTGGGTGGGTTGTGCAGTGAAGTAGTCCCGCCCCTCTGCTCCTCACCATCAGTTCCACCTTCATTTGACCTTCATATCAAATCCTGCTGATCAATTGACATTTTAGTAGATCTTAATGTAACAGTGTTATAACTCTACACAGTCACTCACTGGGATGCATGGAAAGGTCCTTTTTGTCTCAGTAAAATTTCATGGGCTTATGTAGTCTCTTAAATGCCATGTTCCGTATTGAGTCTATGGCAGCCTATAAAGCCTATAACCTTTCTTTAATATTAATAAGACCCTTGAGCACATCTCATTAAGCATTAACAGCATGTAGGACATTGCATGGATGGCAACTGCTGTTAATGAGAATATATGAATGATTATGAATGTTTTTTAGGTATATTTCTCAGTATTAAACAGGTATGGGTGTTGAATGAGTGTTCAGGGGATTTGAGAATGTTATAGTTTCAGCATATTACACAAATATGAACACGGTATTAGTCCATTTCAGATTAGTTTCCCCCCTATATTCGCCTAATAGCCTACCTGGCTGGATTCCATCTCGCTTCCTGAGGGTTTTAAGTTAAATCACCCATGCTGGAAACCCACTGCTATCGCCACCTTATGTTGTGTTAAATCAAAAAAGAAAAGTCTTTGGGATCAAAGTCAGCCCCTTCATGTAAGAGAGGCAATAATATTGCACTCTGACCCGTGTCAATGTGATGGGATGAAAACTACTGTTTGTCCCTCAGCTAAATTCACCAGAAAAAAAGGAAGAAAAAAAAGAAAAGAAAATATAGGATGGAAGCCAGGTAGATTAAAAAAAAATTTAAAAAGCATGTGAAAATGTTTTTCCACCGTACTGATGGTTGAAATGGCCTCAATTTCATTTCCCCCTCTGTGGTTTCAGAGAGAGTATAATATATTTATATATAAAAAATAGAAAGTATACAAAAAACAGGAAGGAAAAATAGTTTTTTTTGATATCTTATTTATTTCATTTTTGAGCCCGCCAATAAGTGCAGGGCTTGATAGGCCTAAATCTGAAGTGGGTCGGAGAAGGCGGGGGACTCGTATGAAAGGGAGAGAGTCGCCAAATGACAACCCATCAAAAATCCCTCTGGTGGAGCCTAACAGACATAATCCCAAATTACAGCGAGAGGCTCTGACCCCAAACCCCCCAGGCTGTGACCAGGTTACCTCATACTGTATGACTAGCACTGCTCCCCATCACCTTCCGATCCCCTTCTTCTTTATACCCCCCCCCCGCCCACCGGAGAAACGCAGTCACACGCCCCTGCTCTCACACACTTTCTTTGTTTTCTCCCGGCTTTGAGGTAATTTTCTGCCACAGCTCCCCGCCAATCGCACGGTGCGGACCCAGAGGACACGGCCCCAGAGCTGCAGGATATCATGCCACAACCGAGGCCCCAAAGACCCGGCCGTCTACGACCTCGCCCCAGTCGTAATGGGATCAGAGGACAATATGCAGCTTTGCCGCACGCATCCACACGGGCGTACGCGTACAGAAATGTACACTTGACGCACACCCCACACATACTCTCCCGCACAAGCACACAGAAACAAACACACAAATACTATATACACACACACACTCAATCACACACACATACACACGCACACACCCACACACATACACAAACAAATACACATACAAACATGTACATATGCATCTGCATACATACCCGCACACACTCACAAATGCACATAAAAACACACATACACTGCATTACAACATTAATTATGCGGTTATTTATGGTGAAGTTCTCACTTTGTCAATCAGGGAGTGACATTTATTTTATTCTGAGCCGCCATATAAAAGCCAAAACCTCAATTTGGAAAAAGGAAGATATTCAACAGTGAATCACAATTTAATCTGTTACCCAAACAATGCAGCATTCTGTCTGAGACACAGGTCTGCAATTGGAAGAGCTCCGCAAGCTTCAACCGTTCCTAAATCCGACCAAAGGTAATGCTTCAAGGCAAGACATGCATTAGATGTCTTAGTCACAAATTCAGATTCAGTTAAAAATTTTCTTATTTTCCCCGCTGAGCTTCAGCACCCAGAAACAAAATTTAGACATAGGGAAGCTACACGGTTTGGCTTGTACTTGAGGTTTATCACAGCGAAACACATCGTTGTCCCCCTAAAATCAATAAAGTGTAGACAAGCACGCAGGGGCAGAGAGAATAAAAAGAGAAAAACAATGGAAGAAATATTCCTAAATACACCTCACACAGGTTACATCTCTTTTGGAAAATAATTACGATTTCAAAGAGTACTTGTTATAAGTGTATAGTACAGTATGATTAACCCAGGTTTCAGAATTTAGGGTAGTCTATGCTATAATGAATCCAGGGCAAAACATGATGTGCACTTACAATACACAAGCTACACACGCACACACGCGCACACACACACACACACACACACACACACACACACACACACACACACACACACACACACATTTACTCAAGCATGCACACATGTAGAAAAAACTGTTTGTTTTCTTGGCTCTGTACTCCGGAACATTGCATTTGAAATAAAACAATGATTATGAGGTTAAAGTGTGGACTGCCAGCTTTAATTTGAGGGTATTTTGCAATTTGAGGCAGAATTACCATCCTTTTTATACAAAGCCCCCCATTTTAGGGGAACAAAAGTAATAAGACAAATGAACATAATCTGTAATAAAGTAATCATACTTATTACTTGTTTGCAAATCCTGTGCACTCGATGACTGCCTGAAGTCTGTGACCCATAGATGTGGTGTTTTGCTTTCATCCTGGTCTTCAGAAAGTGAAACGCATGTTCAATTGGATTCAGGTCAGGTGACTGACTTGGCCAGTAAAGAACATTCCACTTTTTGGACCTGAAAAAAATGGGTTGCTTTAGCAGTATGTTTGGGGTCATTAGCCAACTGCAAAATAAAGTGTCGTCCAATGGGTTTTGAGGTATTTGGTTGGATCTGAACAGATGTTTCTGTACACTACATCCTGCTGCTGCCATCTGCAGTCGCATCATCAATAAAGACAAGTGAGCCAGTTCCAGTGGCAGCGATGTCCAAGCCATAAACCTACCTCCACCATGTTTCAACGATGAGGGGGGGCGATTTGGATCATGAGCATTTACATTATTTGGGGGGATTTTGGTCATTTCAAGTTTGTCTACAAGAAACTATACACAAACCCAGAGTTCACCATAAGGTAGAGTAAATGGTAGACAAACTATAAAGCATAGATAAATACATAAAAAATGAAATGTAGTGGCACAAGGCACGTATGCATTATGAATAGCAGATGCATTATTAATGTTGGGGAGCACTGAAGCTGGAGGATATGGCCTTTCCCCTCCCTTCATTCACGTGCCCAGGCCTACACCAGGTAATCCTCCCACATCCTCTTGTCTGTCACTTCATCCCCAACCGCTTTTCCAGTGGCAGCTTATTTATTCATCTTTATTTTTTTCGTGTTTCTGTGGTACTTTTGCATCCTCATTTTCAAAAGACTCAAAACTGGGGGGGTAGGGGGGGGGGGGGGGGGTGTGAGAGAGAGAGAGAGAGGTGGGGGGGGGTGTGAGAGAGAGAGAGAGAGGGTGGGGGGGGGGGCACTACCTCTCCATCCAGGTGCAGGCAGGCCACACTACTGCAGGATTTTCAGATCTTTTCCACAACCAAAAATGTCAATTTTCTCCACCAGCTTTGCTTAAAAGCTAAATCATCTTGGCGCAGATTGTGTTTGGCTTAATCAGATGGTTGTGTGCTTTGGGAACACAAGACAAATGCAAAGGCCCACAAGGACCTGGTTTTCCAATGGCTCACTTTGTCTACACTTCTGTAACAAGCTGCTTGTTTACACGTTAACAGTCCCGTTGGCCTGTGCATCCTACCCAGACAAAACAATTTAGAATCAATCTCTGCCCAGATCTGATAATGTACGAACATTCCGAATATTTTACCAATGAAAGACCGTGATTGCATTTGATTATAGTAAGGGTCCCACCAGTGTTACTGCAGTGTTATATCCTCCTAACATTTTATTCTTTGCAGAGCAGCGGACCATTCACATCTGTGAACCAATAGGGGGTGAATTTCCCTAAATCCTAAGTATGTAAAAAAAAAAAAACTAATAGTCAAAGCTCTTCAAGATTGGTGCAAGGGATTATTTGTTAGAACAATAAGCAGCTAGAAAGAACTCACTCAGTACAGTGCAGACCTCCACCAAGTCTCAACAAACTTCCCTCGCATGAATGTGCACAGAAAGGTGTGTGTCTATATGACTGGTCAGATAAATTAGGTCATTTGAAATTTTTACCTGATGGCGGTGCTAGAGGAAAGGTCATGGGAACACCACAATCAATAGGTTTCTTCCTCTGGGGAACATGAATGTGCACAGAAAATGTCACGGCAATCCGGCCATCACTTCGCCATTATGTCTGTCACGGATGGACAAACGGACGGACGTCATTACATAATCTCCTTGGCAGAGGTAATAAATTCACAGATTAACAAAAAGGGAAGAAAAAACCCACAGGAGGAAAACAGAAAGGCATCCTGATCAAGTAGGATCAGCTGTTAGACTGGGGACGGCACTGGTGTAAAAATGCTATTTTCTGGAGACACCCGAGAGGAATTCTTCTGATGCCATGGTCACAGGTGAGAAGTCCCACAGCAGGGACTCTCTTCTCTGCTCCTCCAATTCCACACAAAGCCAAATCCAGACTGGGAGTCATTTGTTTTACGCCATCAAACATTACATCCAGCTCTTCCCAGAGCTATGAAAAATAAGGTGAATGTGGGCTACACATTACATGTTGCGAAGGTGCAAATTGTGAAGAAAACGGGTGCTTTTCTCAAAGTGAATAGAACACATGCACGCACACTCGTCTTTACCTGAATACGCAGGGCTTCATGTTGATTTGCGAGGCTTTTTTGAGACTCGTATGCAGGACTCATAAAGTGCAGGAATAATCTTTGCCATACACTTTATTTAGGTCTACAGCATTTAGATGCAGCTTTCCTCAATTTGGCTATGGTAGAATTTAACAACAAACAAGTTTGCAAGTAAAATTACAGGGAGTGAAAAAGCCTGCGATACGTATTCTCCTTTAAAATGCAAATGTGAATTGCAAGTAGCTCTGCTTTCATTTTCTCATAATCCAGAGCTAGCCAGTTTGATGTTGTTGTCCCAACGCTATGAATACCATAGAATATGTTTGTTGTATAACATTTTACATGCAGGCTAGTGAGCTAGTTAGAAGGCTACTGCAGATTCCTGACCTTGGGCTACTAGCTAGCTGCTGCAGATTCGATTCTGGCAGTCGCTTAATTAGGAAATAATTAATAAAAACACGTTAAAAAAAAATTACTTTCGAAACTTACTACATAATTTCAGGAACTTTCCTGTTCTTTCCACAATAGGTAGTATGCTGTACCTACAAGGAAAGTAATGGGAAACGACGCCCTGAAATTAAAAAAACACTTTTGGAAACGACTGCATAACGACAGCTAATGTCTTGTTATTTCCCCTGTAGGCTACCTAAGAGGAAATTAACGGGAAATGATGGCCTGAATTTACATTACATTACATTCATTTAGCAGACGCTTTTATCCAAAGCGACGTACAATAAGTGCATACAGAGACATCATCAAGATCACTACAGAACAGACAAGACAAAGCACATCCTTCCCATAATGTAGCAGCTATCCCTAGTAATGAACGTTGACTGTAGTTCACAGTAAGCTGTGGGTAAATCAGCAATACTACACTTCTATTCTAAATACTATTATAAACTATAATAAACAGACAGGAAAACACAGGGAACTAGTAAACACAGGGAACTGAATAAAAAAATTACTTTGGGAAATTACTACATAATGACAGCTAAAGTCTTGTTATTTTCTTTAGAAAGTATGCTATACCTCCTGATAGTTATTGTATAAGAACCGATAAATATATGGAAACGACAGAAAATTTTAAAATGACTTGAGGAAATTAGGCCATAACGACAGAAAATGTTGTTCTTTCCCTCCAGTAAATGCGATACCTCCACATAGTTGTTTTGCAAAAACAGGTAGATATAGAGAAAGAATGACCTGAATTTAAAACATGGCTTATGATACTTAGAAAAATAATTAGGCTATAGCAGTTTATTTTCTTCTAATGTAGGCCTACCTAGTTCTTACAGTTGAACAGTGAGCCTCAATCGCATATCATGGATAAAATAATGTGAATAGAAAATAACACACTTCAAGTTATTGGTTAAAATCATTGGTTTTTATTCATACAATTCCATATACAAAGCACAAATTCTGATCTATGTCGGATCTGTTGGGTCCACACATTCAATTAATTATTTAATTTATTACATTGGTGCATTAGTGTGGTTTTAGCAGATATTATATTGTCAATGTAAGAGCTGCATGTAAGAGCTATGTGCATTGTACTGTTGGAGATTCAGAGAACGGCTTACAGTAAAGTAGCCTCCACGATCCCGTTCCTCTGCTTCTGTGTCTAATTGCTTTATGCTTTCTAAACTAGCATCAGCTGCACAACAGGATCATGTAGAGTGAGACAGATGGGGAAATTATTATGAAGTTTCCTCCTAGTTATACCATTCAACAAACTGGGAAACATAGGAACATCACCGTAACTACTAGTCACTAATGTAGTGAGAGACAGATTGGAAACTAGGCTACTATGAAGTTTCCTCCTAGTTATAGCTTATCTACAAACTGGGAAACACATGTAACTTCACCGTAACTACTAGTCCGACGGGGCATAAAATGTAGTGAGAGACAGGTTGGAAACTACTATGAGGCTTCCTGCTAGTTACACCATAACAACACTGGGAAACATTACCGTGTACTTTACCCCTTATTCCCATCATCGCTTGAAATAACAGCAATCAAAAACATTTTGCCAAGGACTAGGCTCGTGTGGCTAGGCCATATCAGTGGTATAGGCTATCACAGTTTATGTTCACGTCATCATAGTTTGCATATAGCAGGGCAATTAAAACAGACCTAGTTGAATAGCCGATAGTGAACCCAATGTTTGAAATTATCCTTACATTGACGTTAAATAGTGTGACTCTGAGAAATAATGTATAAACTTTTATTTATTGTTTGGGATTTATTACAACACACATTCAGAATGAGAGACAAGTATCAGAGGGTGGGAATAATAGAATCCCAACCTGGAGGCAGATCAGGGGTTCCCCCCCTCCCTCCCTCCGTCGTTAATTTGCACACTGCATATTTTACACCCCCCACATTTGACTTGGCTTTGTAGCTGTACATTTTTTATTGTCCCGTCCTTTTGAGAATTTAAAGATTTTGGTTTGTGTGTACCTGCTTTTGTGTGTAGTCTATAGTTCTGTGTGTGCCAGCATGACCCAGCTCTATGGCTGAAGCAGGTGAGATTTTATTGTCTGCAGCAGCTGTACTGTACCCTTTACCAATCCTGTGAGCAAAAAGGGTGGAGCTAAATACGAAGCAACTTTTGCCTTTTTGCTTTTGATTTGTTCGAACAATGGAACGACTCATTGTATCGTTGTATTACCACCCAGTATGGAGTTCATGAAACCTCAATCTCCCGTGACTAGCTGAAGCCAAATGGGCCTAGGATAGTACTTGCATAGGAGCTCTGTTTAGAGTTACAGGAAACCACTTTAAAAAGACTTTGTAGAACAAGGAGAAAGCTATAACCTATGTGAAGCGACAAGAACACAGCACTCTACCAGAAGCGGTCCTTTGGATGTCACAATGAACAAAGGTTGTGATTAACTGTAGCCATTAAAGGTCTCATGGCACTCTTTAGCAAACAGAGGCTTTCCCTGGTGTCCTGGCCAAATTCTCAATCCATCAAATTAACTATTTTCCTAGAAGAATTGGTTATTAAATTCCCCAGCTCTGTTTGGTGCAAAATGACTGCCATGCAAATTGTTTAGAACTGTGGTACAAAATGACTGCTGTCCATTATCCATGTTGGTGCTTCAAGAGCGGTGAGCTTTCTCTGTCCCCTTCTCCCACTGTAAAGCTTTTTTAAACATCCTTGAAAGGAACTATACAAAGACAATCCAATAAAAAAATATTAATATCATTGCTCCAGGAGATGGTATGACCTTCTTCAACACTATAGCCTCCACATTTGCTAAGAGAATAACAACATAAGAGGTGTATAGTTATAAATGGTCTTGGTCACATTACATAAAATGCTCTTTTTAAAGACAATACCTTTCTAGCTACAATGTTGATACATCTCTCTCAATGACACACATTACTGCTCTACATAATGCCATTTGTCTATCTTGGTATCTGAAACAGTATCACATATAAATGTATCTCAACTGGGATACTGTGGGAAAAAATAGTTTAATAAGGTAAAACAGATGTGGAATATGAAAAAAAAGACAGCTGACTGGCAGCAGTGACATTCTTTTAACATCTTGTTTTATTACAGGATGTGCTTACGATATTAGTGAATACATATTTAATAACTCCAAACATCTGTTAATCCCCAGTATCTGCAAAAGTTTATTTTAATCTCATCCACCTGGGCCATATGCTTCCGAATACAAAGTACACTAATTAAAAATAATGGTATGAATACAGAGAATAAAATAGTACTCACTGCCATAATGAGTACACACAGTAAGACAACAAATAATATTCAATTATTTTAAATGAAAAGATATACATTCCCGCTTAGCATATAATATGTGTCTTATATACACATACTGGCTTATATACACACCGAACAGTACAGTTAAAATCAGTTGTATTTTATCCAGTTATATTGTCAGTGGAATTCACTCCCCAGTTCAGCCAGGCGATGTTAGGTTTTGTCACATTTAAAAAGATGTCTGTCCTGTTTCTACCTCAATAGATCCAGTGTGTGTGTGTGTGTGGGGTGGGGGGGGGGGGGGGTGTTCATTAGAGATCCCATCTGAGCGCTTCCGAGGGCACATGATGAAGTGTTTCATTTCACTTTCAATAATAACCATAATTTGGGGGCACAACATCGCCTTGAACTCATTTGCTATTCCATATAGAAGGCTGCCTGCTCTCCATTCATCTTAGAGAGGGATGAGCCTGTCTTGGAATTATACGGCAAACTGCTTTGTAAAAAAATAAAATAAATAAATAGAAAATTCCTCATTGAAATCAAAAATCTAATTAGACTAATTATAGAATTCTTTGCACATGGGATTGAGCTTTGCTTACCAGTACATCATTAGCGCCTTGTTCAACCAGCTTTACTCTACATGTGTCTTGTGACAATTTAACTGAGGTACGAAGGTACGCACTGTCATGAGCGGTGTTGCTTGTTATCCACTTGCCCATTAAGTGATACGACACACCCACCACATGCTGATTGAACAGGTGGATCATCTTTTGATGAGCTCATCCTTTGTGTATGCACTATCTCACGTCAGATCTGTCAAAAGGCTGGTAAGGAAGGCTATGGATGTTGTCTTCTACTGATTATATCTGATGGTTTCACTTACCGTGCTTTCCTCTTGTACCCATACCATGGGTTTATTCCAATCGCTTATTTTATTTGTCCTCGTCTCCTTGGTCCTTGCATGACTTAGAAATCGATTGAGGATGTTCTGGTTCGTTAAAAGCTCGATCGCTGGTTTCTTTTTTCCTCTTCATTTGGCGCCCCACAGAAGAATGGCGCCTCGGCGACCGGCTCTGTCTTAAAGTATATTTCTTTGGACTTCTCTTAATCACTCAAGATGGTACATGCAATAATTGACATTTAAAACAATTTAAAGTTGTTTTTTTTTAAACATCAAATCAGTCTATATAATGCTATGGTATTGCTTAAATTGACAGTATAGAACTGTAATGTTAGCATGTTAATTTACAAAAGCCACAGAGTAAAATCAATATTTAAACTAAGGACATTACACTGATTTTTGTATCTTGAATACATTAATGTGTGTATTTGTTTTGCTTAATTTTGTTTTGTTATAGATGTGTCCATCCATTGGACAGCACTGGAAAACACAGGCTGGGAAAGGACCACAATGCAGTCTATAGGATCACTTTGAGAAATAAATGTACAAGCATTTTTAAAAAAATCATCCTTACCCCCTGCCAAAAAATGCTTTTTAATATTGAAGCAATTTAAGCATATCAGCTGTCTCCCTTTTAGCTTGGCAGGTCGATGCCTTTATCATGGTACCAAAGGAAATTACAGCTCTATCTCTGCATCCCAGATGCGTCTGTGTCACTTGTCATCAATGTATTTCCCCCTCCCCTGCTATTCCCCTACAATCTTCATCATCATTACACATGATGCTCCACTTTCAACGGGGTACACGTGCATCCGCTTCCTGGAACCAACTGAGCATGCTCACAAATATGGTTTGTGACAGTCTGTGTTAGAATCCTTGCAGGCCATGTCAAACAGCAATCTGGCTGTTTCAGTACAGGGATCAACTATGACAAGTTTTCCACGCCAATGGATATTTTTAGGAAGGATGCCTTTACATTCAATGCCATTTTCAATACCACTTCCTGTTGCCAAACACCATTTTCTCCATACTAAACAACACTTACAACTTAGCTTTTTTACTTGGCCCTTTGTCATTTCTACTCTATTCATGGTATGAATAGATCAATTTTCAATGTGGACCAACCCACAAACAGAGAGACAGCTTGCTTACAGTATGCACTGATGTGGACAAATAATACAACAATACCAGTAAAATCATAAAACACTTTGATATAGGTGAATTTATGGCACTGTTGCTCGGTGCAACAAAGGCACACAAAAGATAATTTTGTGGACTCGGTTATCACCGGGCTACCAAACAATGAACAGACAAACTATTTTTTAGGCCCAGACAGGTACACCATGGAGCTGAGGTTGCAGGAAGCGTGGACTGCGGTGGCCCTGCTGTCGCGTGTGGGGGTTGGCCAAAAGCAATTATGCAAATTGAAAAGGCGCCTCAGGTCAACGGTCCTTTATTTCCACACACCCTCACCCTGCATGCCACCTTTGTGCTTGACACCCGTGTCTGTCTATGGCCTGGCTTTTAGCACTCTGGACAAGGCTAACAGAAGGACCGTTACAGCTAACCACATGGCCGTGTGGCTCTCTATTAACACTTCACCCCCTCTCTATCCCCCCCCAACCCCCACCCACCATCCACATGCCCACCCACCCTCAGCCAAGGCCGTCTGCTCAGCTTATCTTGCTCTTGGCACAGAAACTCTCTCTTTCTCTGCCTGTTTGCTTATAACTATCCGCTAGCCAATCCTGATAGCTGCTCAAGCGGTGTTGTCTTGAGTTGATATCAGCAGGAAAAGAAGAGTTTATGAAAGATGTCCGACCTGTTAAATTTCAGTGAAATTTGCCATGTGTCGGCCGTGAGCGGTAGTTTCCCATTTTGGTATGTATATTTCCAGAAACAGCTGCACACTCCTATGCCTTGTCTGTGATCAGGAACTTCTGGACTCGGATATTCCCGATTAGGAGAAGTTGGCAGCTATAGCTGGTGATTTATCCCAAGTTTCTGGACAAGAACAGTTCCATGCGCGGGATTACGTCCATTCCCGACAGCAGACATGCATCCGCAAATGGCCAGATACAGTCTGTTTTCGGATCTGTGCACTGTAGTAGGGCTGCAGAAACGAACTTTGAAATTCGAATAATAAAAAAAGAATACTCCACGAATGCTGAAATTGCCATTTGAATGTGTAAATAAAATTATAAATAAATGATTGATTATAAATGTATAAAAATATGGACAAAGTCACTTCCATTGCCTTCCCATGGCCTCATAAAAACCGATTTGAGTCTCCGGAAGACTTTTCCGCTGCCTTTTTCGCTCTTCTGTGGAGCCGAAGTGACGTTGTCGGGAGCAGGGTCAACCGGTCTTTTTGGTCCAGGCACAGTATGATTGACAGTTCGGGGTGGAGAAGCCACAGAACTATAAAGCCCATGACCTGACCAAACCCACCATTTTGCAAAACAAACTCGCGGTAAACTTCCTTAAGTTGCTATTGTTTTATAATATAACATTTAATGTTCATCCTCGATTTTACTGTGTCATTTATTTGCATGGAATGTGTGGTATTCGTCACATAATTAGCGTTCATACAGTTATCTTCAATTTATAATCAGCGAACATCAGCTAATTTTATTAGCTAGATAGCATACCAGCTGAGCTCCATAGCCAAGCTTGACGCACTGCATCACCACACATGGACAAACATAGGGTAATGCTATTGCCATGAACTATATTGATGGTCAATCAATCACATGTTATTTTGAGAAGACTACTTTTATTATAAATTATAAATGTGTTTTTTTTAAAGGGTTTCTGCGCTGTTATGGTTTTGAAAGCTCCGCGCTATGATGGCTATGATGCAGCTTTGGCAAAAACTGGTATGCAGTAACAGCATAGCCTTTTTCTTTTATTTATTTATTTTTTGTTTTCAAAGAGGGAATTTCCCGATATAATTGCTGACTTGTGGCGAAAGTGCCGTCATGGTGATAGATTTACTTTAACAACTGTCTGAGAATGTAAACAAGTCATTGATTTTCACGTTAAGAAGAAATTTTGTGACAACGTTAGCTAGGCAATCACGGTAGCTATTGTTAGCTTGCTATCTAAATGTTAAAACGACTTGCCGTGAGCTATCGTTAGCTTTCTAGCTAGCTAACCCAGCATTGGAAAGCAATGGTAACGTTCATGGCAGGGGGAGTACGGCGATTGCGTATGGGAGGGGGTGGAAAAGCTAAATTAATAAGGGTGGGACAAAATATCGATACTGGAATATATCGTCATACTTCCTCTTGCGATACGTTATTGATACACTGGCGCCAAATATCCATATTTTTATTAAAACATGCAGGCGCTCTAAACGGTTTCGCCACAGCCCCAGCCTGTAAAATGCATAAAATGCACCGTTTATACACGCTAAGAAAATCATGTTCACGTATAGAAATAATAATATTTGTAAAAAACGTTGTAGTAAAAGCATGTTTGTATCTGATACAGTACCTGATGCACTTTCGGTTTAGAAGATACCTAATTTTTTTTCTCCAAAACCTCTCTTATAAATATGTTTAGGAAAGCAATTACCAGTATATTCAGCTACAGCTATTTTCAGATTAACCGTGAAGAGTTTATCTTGTTACATTTCGCCAAAGTCCCGTACAGTCCACATTTCCACAGCGACCAATTATCGCACTTAGGGCTAAAATACGTTGCTGTTACTGTGTAGAAACACAGTAGGTTAAACTTTAAAGTTTAAATAAGGGTTGGCACAAGCTCTGCTGTGACGTCACTGCCTGTGCGAGCGTCATTCATGTTGGTTCGTCTGTGTCGGTCAGTCGGTCCGTGTCTCTGTCTGTATTTTTCATCTATTTTTTTGTCTATTCTTTTTAATTTTATTTTGACATCTGCTGGGCAGTATGACTACTACATTTAAAACAGTTTGGATCATCCTCATCGCTCTATGGATTATCAGTGACAGTGTCGTTTGGGGTACGGTTCTACACCGGGGAGCAGACGAGGGTCAGGTTCTCACCTATTCCTACTCCCGGGAAAACCTGCTACTCCTCCGAAACTCGATCCACTGCAAACTGGATCCAGCTACCTTTCTCCCAGCCGATATCCGCCTCAGGCCAAAGAGGAAAAAGAGGCAGGCGCGGAGGGGTGCGGTGTAGGCTGAGGAAGCGCCTTTTAAACCACCTCTTCCCTCGATGGTCCTGTCAAACGTCTGTTCACTCAATAACAAAATGGACATACTTCATGCCAAATGCCTGACGGAAGCCGCCTTTAGGGAGGCCTGTATCATCGCCCTGACTGAGACCTGGCTTGCCGAGACGGTCCCAGATGCCGAGGTCAGCCTGGATAATTTCAGCGTCTTTAGGGCGGACAGGACCAGGGACTCGGGAAAGGAGAGGGGTGGCGGGGTGTGCATCTACATCAACTCCCACTGGTGCACCAACACATGGGAAGGTTTGTATTCGAGACCTGGAAATGCTCACCCTATCCTTGCAACACTTTTATCACCTGAGAGAATTCCCCACCGTGGTAGTGAGCTGTGTGTACATCCCACCGAGCGCCAATGACAGGGTAGCAGCTGAGCTAGTAGCACAGAACACTCCAGGGTACGCTCAGCAAATACCCTGACACTCCGGTGTTCATTTTGGGTGATTTTACCAGTTGCTGACATAACGACGTCATGCCGGCTCTCCATCAATGCATAAATATTCCGACCAGACTTGAAAAAAGCTACGGTAACATCAACGACGCCTACAAAGCCAAAGCTCATCCACCGCTTGGCTTCGCAGATCACAATGTCATCTTCCTGTTTCCGGAATACAAACAAACACTCAAACGGCACAAGCCCATGACGCACAGCACCCACCAGTGGTCGGAGGACGCCATCGCACGACTACAAGGCTGCCTATTATGTACTGACTGGGAAGTTTTTGAGGGCGAATTAGATGAGCAGACCGATGTCATCTCTGATTACCTCAAGTTTTGCATGGACATCATAATGCCAGTTAAAACTATAAAAAAATATCCCAACTCAAAACCATGGATCACTCCGCAAATCAACCACCTTTTTAAAGAAAAAAGGTGTGTTTTCAAACAGAAGAACTGGACAGCTCTCAGAACCATTAGCCGAACCATCAAGAATGAAATACTTAAAGCAAAACTAAATTACAAAAATAAAATGGAACAGGAATGATGAAGACGTAGGATGTTTGTGATGTAGACCCCAGGGTCTCCACCACTAGGATCACTTAACCACTTTTACTAGGCTACTGCAGCTACCTTGCAAATGCCAAGTTTTTAAATCAATGTCAGCTAGGCCTATAGATCATCTACCAACATACAAACCATTAGTAGGTCTACCGCGTACAGCAAATACTGCAGTTGTGTTTTATTTCTGAGAGCTACATTCAGAGTTGAAAACTGGAACACTGGCAATGTCTTGTGTGTTGTGGGAGAAATAATACATAGAACAGCCACATTAAAACAGTGTCTTTTATTTTAATTTTATTTGTGGTGTAGAGTCAATGGAATTTTTTCTCATGATAAATTTCAGAGCTGTAAATACGATTAAATGTAAAGATATATTCTAAATCTTTGTACAAGTATTCAGAGTACATAACCTTCAGCTGGCCCAATACCAAAATAATAATTGCTTTATCAAACCTGTTTTAAGCAAGGGGTATTACATAAACATATATACAAATTATTCCCCTGGGAAAGTAGTTTTGCAACAAAGTGCACACATTAGCTTTGCAATTAGTCAAGGGTATCACTGTACAAATAAAAGATAATTAATGAATACAAACAAAAAGAGAAGACAGTTGTGCATGCCCTTGGTTTTTCTAAAGATGTTCTTTTTATTGTAACTATTTTAAATGAACATGAGGCATTTTTAAAAAATGCATTTGAAAACTCAAATGCATAGACCACCCTACAAAGAGTGACTCTGCTCTCACCTCCCCGGCTCAGCATTCTCAACTGACTATGGGAATCAAAACCCATAGGGACATTAGGGATGGTTGACTGACAGGTGGCAGTTAGTTGTGGCTTGACGTTGACCAGTTCAGTTGCAGTGTAGTGCAGTATATTTTGGGCAGGGGTGGTCTAGTGCCCCCTTCACGTGAGAAACGTCTGCCAGAACCCTTACCATGTGCACAGCTTATTAATTAATTGGGAAAAAAATTAATGCCTACAGGAGTATTGTTCTCCTTCCTCCTTAGTTTCCTCATTTTATTGCATCCAGAGTGCCTTTCTTTCTAATAAGCCTGAGGAGCTAGCAGGGTACAGGTGAGGAAGAAGAGGAAGCCAGCTGTGCGGATCTGGCAACAGATTTTTTTTTCATTATTTCCCATAACACTGCCACTGATATGATGTTTCGCAATAAACCATCTTCTCAAAAAAGAGAGATATGATGAAGGAAAAAGAACCAGAGCAAAACAAACCATTAAAGATTTGTCAGGTGGGGAGACAGGAGAGAGGGGAAATAATGATGGGGAAATGACATTTAGACTCTGCTTCATGCAGAGGGAGATAGCCATTTCATTGAAGTGTAGCATAACAGACACATTTTTCAAAAATGTTCTCCCCCCTCCCACCCGTGGCTTTGTTTCTGCTACACACTGTGTG
Organism: Synaphobranchus kaupii; assembly: GCA_029718625.1. NCBI lineage: Eukaryota > Metazoa > Chordata > Actinopteri > Anguilliformes > Synaphobranchidae > Synaphobranchus > Synaphobranchus kaupii. The sequence goes on along the minus strand of CM056382.1, from coordinate 50,361,083 downwards.
GGAGTGAAAGGGAGCTGAGCATTTCTGAAAGCCTCCCTTACTGCTATGGCTGAATATTTTCATCAGGTTCACAAACAGGTCTGTTAGCTGATTTATTTTTTTTGTGTGTGTTTTCAAGGAAATAAATGAAATGTTGGTTCTGTCCCATGCACAAGCTCTAGCAACAACATTTTTCTGAAGCAAATAACATCGTCTTGTGCCCCCCCCCCCCCCCCCCCCCCCCCCCACACACACACACACATTAACCTACACCCGAGCAGCCTCCCAGAAACCCACTGTGTACATTGATTTGCTCTTAGTTCAAAAGGTTATCTACAATTCCCCCTGATTATGACTTAGGAAGACAGGTTTTTTTTTTCTAAAGAATTTTCTGCGGTCCTTCAAATCAGAGTCATGTTCATCTCTGATTTCCTTGAGGAATAGCTGCTCCCTACACTGTGTCATTCCCACTAGCCCCTCCACCTTTTTTCCTGTCATGTTAATGGCTAAGCTACAGCAGTAATAGCCCTTCAGCTGACACATACATATTAAAACATGCAAGGTGCTTTTCTTTTTTTCATTACTCGATAATAATGTACTCCTTCTCCCTCTCGGTTATCCATAACATATTTGCTCTATGTTAATGGATGGGGGAGGCTGTGATATAAATATGAATACGACGGCTGAATGTGTACTCAGACCCTGTGTTTGGGTTTTCTGTCAACGACTTTGCTAATTTGTAAACCTTCATAACCTTCATGCAGAAATCCATTTCTCACTGTCACACTCCTGCCTAGCATGCAACATAATGTAAATGCTCCTGTTAGGATCATATGACGATTTTAATTGTACTTCTGCATTACAGAAAAGTTGAGGGATTTTCTGCACTTTCCAGGCCTAGAATTTAATTTTAATTGCATGTAAATGTGGTTGTGTGTGTGTGTGTGTGTGTGTGGGGGTGAAATGTATACTTTTCATTGTGAGCGTATACATACATTGATGAAAAATAGTGCCTGTGTTTCTGCATAGCAACAGACTTGTGCATATATTGATGAATGCTGCAAGTGTATGCAGTATGTGTGTGGCATGAGAAAAGAAAAGTCATTTATTATAGTTTCTCCAGCCTGGGCAATGGTCTATTAGAGAATTGTATTTCACTGAGCACTGCAGGCTGCAACATGTTCATAAAGCACATATTCTCATTGTAATACACAACATAAAACTGCCCATATCACCGTGGGATTGTTTACATGGAAAAGGTTCCCTAAATGGCTTCACGGTTTTGACATAATGACGTTTGGAAGAAAAGCAGCACCGTTTCCCCAGTAATGATCACATTTCATTTTGCCCTTTCCTGGGGTTGGGTTCATCCATGTACATTCATTAGGTAACACACTGGCGTCAGGTCTAAAGGAGTCAGGGAGATCTGACCACACCATGCTGGTATCCACCCCTCTAACGCTTGTCAGAGGATTATTGGCGGCCTCAGTTGCTGCAATTTGAAGAATATCTGCAGGGATGAAGTGGCCTATTCAGTCCCTGAATGGTGCACGTTGCTTGAGACCTGCTGCTCCCCTGTCTCCTGTCCGAATTATAATGAGCCTGCCCATGCAAGAGGGCTGTCTCTCTCTGGATGTGAGTATTTGAAAGGACATAGTGGCTTGTGTGAGGTACAACATGTATCAGCTCAGTGCTTATTTTAAGGGATGGTGTGTAATCAGGACATGGTACTCAAGCTGCATGAACAGTATCTTATAATTTAATCTGATGTGGGAATGGAGGTTAGTTTGATCTCTCAAACGTTTTTGACTTTGAAAATGACATAAAAATGTAATTAAAGAAATACCAATTTGAATCATCATTGCATTACATTATTGTCACCTTACTTTAAAAAAGACTAATTTCATTTTGCAGCTCTAAATCTTAGTTAATATAATAGTTCTGGAAGACTCTTAAAATAGTAAAATACAACTGGGAATATACTTCAATTAGGTTTTGTTTGTAACTATTTCTAGCGTTGTTGTTTTCTTTGAATAATTTCACTGAAATACAATATTAATTTTTTCTCATATTTTCCCTGAAAGTTCATGCTGAGAGGTGACAGACAAACCTTGTTTGCTCATATTTTCCAGGGTTGCCAATAATTCTGGTGGCACTGTATGGTCAGATTTTCTGCTATCTTCTCAGCGAAATCACGTGATATAACTGATATATAGCCATTTTACAGCTTTCCTTTCCTCTATGTTTTAATAGTTTACAGTAATGTTAATGTTATACATGTCTGTATTGCATAGCTTAATATTTGTTACAATTATTTTATTTCAATGGAGTTGTCATTGACAGCTGTCAATACAAGCTTTTCATATAGCTCTCTACATAGTGTTTCTGCAATCTCTATGGCGTGATGTATATTTCAATTATTGATTTCAGCTTCCAGCTGTATACATGGATTTAGTGTAAGAACTAGTAATATAGCTTCAATTTCAAGTTAATTAGCTTGGCTAATTTTAGGTATGCAGTGCAGTCACTACCCCTTGCCCAGGCCGGCTGCATCCAAACCACACCTCTCCTCTCCTTGCCAGAACAGAGGACAAGTACCGCCATGAAACTAAGTTACTTTAAGTCTATCTTCTTGCTTTAAACCACAAACAAGTGGTTGCCCTATACTATAGTAGCCATTGTAAGGCATGCACATATTGTGGCAGAATCAGGGGAGTGCTGTTGGATGGGCGCCGCCTTCTGCCTCGTTGGCTCCACTTCGTGGCCGATTGGAGCCAGTGCAATGTTACCCAGCAGCGCACCTGAAGGGGATCGGTCCTTTTCACAATACATAAAAGCTGCAGCTGTGCACATTTTTTGGCGAGAAAGAGGTGAACTGAAAAGAGAGTTTGGAAGACTGACCTTTCTTTGTTGGAGAACCAACGATTTAGGATTGTGATTGTTTGCTTGCACTTGTATACACTTGTATACAAAGAGCTGGAACCTAACTGAAGGTAGGCTCCATGTAGGAGCTAGGTTTTGAAGAATTCAAAGACAAAGCAAATGATAACAAGCCAAACCTGCATTTTAAGTTTAAGGAAAAAATTATGAAGGAACTTTAACACATGCACTTTGATTACTTGCATAGGAGAATATTGACTCTTTAATTTGATCAGTTTAAAAAATTACCTCTTTTTGTAATTGTTTGCAATATAGCACAATAAGCAAAATGTGAACATGGGAATTTTATTCTAAATGGCATACATAGTTATTTCTGACATAATGTGGCTTAGGAGGGTAAATAATCCCTTGAAACATGAAAAGTACCTAATTAAGAAAAAAGAACAGCTTGGTAAAATTCTGGCATTACAATTAAGATTGGAACGAAAACCAGCACACACAGGACCGAGGTTGAAAACCACTGGTCTAAAGAAACTCACTCCAATGTCGGTTCCTCAAGGACTGCAAGCTTTGTTTAAAAAATGGCAGTTCAGTTATAACAATGTTGAACCAGTGATCCCATCGTTTTTAATGTTAAAGAAGAATACTATTTAAAATTCTATACAGCAATGTTTTTTACACAAACAGATGTGCCAGTTATAGAACACATCCCACTTGAGTGCCATAATGTTTAATTTATAGCCAACAACACAGCGCCAAAGAGTATGTGCAAACTAAATGATATGGAAATTTCATGAATTGTTCTTTTTTAATTAGAAGATAAGAATTTGTACTAATATATTAATTTGCTGGAAACTTTAGATATGTCAAAAAAAGTCTGAATGTATTTGACGGCAAATGTAAGCTGAATATTAATAAGAGATCATTTGAGTGCATATTATACATGTCTTTTCCTCTTTGGATTGCTAGTCAGGGAAGCAATGTGAAGCTTTGGTCAGAGCAGCAGTGTGGAGCAGTGGTCAGAGCAGCAGTGTAGAGCAGTGGTCAGAGCAGCAGTGTGGAGCAGTGATCAGAGCAGCAGTGTAGAGCAGTGGTCAGAGCAGCAGTGTAGAGCAGTGGTCAGAGCAGCAGTGTAGAGCAGTGGTTAGAGCAGCAGTGTAGAGCAGTGGTCAGATCAGCAGTGTGGAGCAGTGGTCAGAGCAGCAGTGTGGAGCAGTGATCAGAGCAGTAGTGTAGCATAGTGGGCAGTGGTCAGAGCAGCAGTGTAGAGCAGTGGTTAGAGCAGCGGTGTGGAGCAGTGGTCAGAGCAGCAGTGTAGAGCAGTGGTCAGAGCAGCAGTGTGGAGCAGTGGTCAGAGCAGGAGTGTAGCATAGTGGGCAGTGGTCAGAGCAGCAGTGTAGAGCAGTGGTCAGAGCAGCAGTGTGGAGCAGTGATCAGAGCAGTAGTGTGGAGCAGTGATCAGAGCAGTAGTGTAGAGCAGTGGTCAGAGCAGGAGTGTAGCATAGTGGGCAGTGGTCAGAGCAGCAGTGTAGAGCAGTGGTCAGAGCAGCAGTGTGGAGCAGTGATCAGAGCAGTAGTGTAGAGCAGTGGTCAGAGCAGCAGTGTAGAGCAGTGGTCAGAGCAGCAGTGTAGAGCAGTGGTCAGAGCAGCAGTGAAGAGCAGTGGTCAGAGCAGCTGTGTAGAGCAGTGGTCAGAGCAGGAGTGTAGAGCAGTGGTCAGAGCAGCAGTGTAGAGTAGTGATCCGAGCAGCAGTGAAGAGCAGTGCTCAGAGCAGCAGTGTAGAGCAGTGGTCAGAGCAGCAGTGTAGAGCAGTGGTTAGAGCAGCGGTGTAGAGCAGTGGTCAGAGCAGCAGTGTGGAGCAGTGGTCAGAGCAGCAGTGTAGAGCAGTGGTCAGAGCAGCAGTGTAGAGCAGTGGTCAGAACAGCAGTGTAGAGCAGTGGTCAGAGCAGCAGTGTAGAGCAGTGGTCAGAGCAGCAGTGTGGAGCAGTGGTCAGAGCAGCAGTGTAGAGCAGTGGTCAGAGCAGCAGTGTGGAGCAGTAGTCAGAGCAGCAGTGTGGAGCAGTGGTCAGAGCAGCAGTGTAGAGCAGTGGTCAGAGCAGCAGTGTAGAGCAGTGGTCAGAGCAGCAGTGTAGAGCAGTGGTCAGAGCAGCAGTGTAGAGCAGTGGTCAGAGCAGCAGTGTAGAGCAGTGGACAGAGCAGCAGTGGTCAGAGCAGCAGTGTAGAGCAGTGGTCAGAGCAGCAGTGTAGAGCAGTGGTCAGAGCAGCAGTGTAGAGCAATAGTCAGAGCAGCAGTGTAGAGCAGTGGTCAGAGCAGCAGTGTAGAGCAGTGGTCAGAGCAGCAGTGTAGAGCAGTGGTCAGAGCAGCAGTGTGGAGCAGTGGTCAGAGCAGCAGTGTGTAGCAGTAGTCAGAGCAGCAATGTAGAGCAGTGGTCAGGGCAGCAGTGTAGAACAGTGGTCAGAGCAGCAGTGTGGAGCAGTGGTCAGAGCAGCAGTGTAGAGCAGTGGTCAGAGCAGCAGTGTAGAGCAGTGGTCAGAACAGAAGTGTAGAGCAGTGGTCAGAGCAGCAGTGTGGAGCAGTGGTCAGAGCAGCAATGTAGAGCAGTGGTCAGAGCAGCAGTGTAGAGCAGTGGTCAGAGCAGCAGTGTGGAGCAGTGGTCAGAGCAGCAGTGTAGAGCAGTGGTCAGAGCAGCAGTGTAGAGTAGTGATCCGAGCAGCAGTGAAGAGCAGTGCTCAGAGCAGCAGTGTAGAGCAGTGGTCAGAGCAGCAGTGTAGAGCAGTGGTTAGAGCAGCGGTGTAGAGCAGTGGTCAGAGCAGCAGTGTGGAGCAGTGGTCAGAGCAGCAGTGTAGAGCAGTGGTCAGAGCAGCAGTGTAGAGCAGTGGTCAGAGCAGCAGTGTAGAGCAGTGGTCAGAGCAGCAGTGTAGAGCAGTGGTCAGAGCAGCAGTGTGGAGCAGTGGTCAGAGCAGCAGTGTAGAGCAGTGGTCAGAGCAGCAGTGTGGAGCAGTAGTCAGAGCAGCAGTGTGGAGCAGTGGTCAGAGCAGCAGTGTAGAGCAGTGGTCAGAGCAGCAGTGTAGAGCAGTGGTCAGAGCAGCAGTGTAGAGCAGTGGTCAGAGCAGCAGTGTAGAGCAGTGGTCAGAGCAGCAGTGTAGAGCAGTGGACAGAGCAGCAGTGGTCAGAGCAGCAGTGTAGAGCAGTGGTCAGAGCAGCAGTGTAGAGCAGTGGTCAGAGCAGCAGTGTAGAGCAATAGTCAGAGCAGCAGTGTAGAGCAGTGGTCAGAGCAGCAGTGTAGAGCAGTGGTCAGAGCAGCAGTGTAGAGCAGTGGTCAGAGCAGCAGTGTGGAGCAGTGGTCAGAGCAGCAGTGTGGAGCAGTAGTCAGAGCAGCAATGTAGAGCAGTGGTCAGGGCAGCAGTGTAGAACAGTGGTCAGAGCAGCAGTGTGGAGCAGTGGTCAGAGCAGCAGTGTAGAGCAGTGGTCAGAGCAGCAGTGTAGAGCAGTGGTCAGAACAGAAGTGTAGAGCAGTGGTCAGAGCAGCAGTGTGGAGCAGTGGTCAGAGCAGCAATGTAGAGCAGTGGTCAGAGCAGCAGTGTAGAGCAGTGGTCAGAGCAGCAGTGTGGAGCAGTGGTCAGAGCAGCAGTGTAGAGCAGTGGTCAGAGCAGCAGTGTGGAGCAGTGGTCAGAGCAGCAGTGTAGAGCAGTGGTCAGAGCAGCAGTGTAGAGCAGTGGTCAGAGCAGCAGTGTGGAGCAGTGGTCAGAGCAGCAGTGTAGAGCAGTGGTCAGAGCAGCAGTGTGGAGCAGTAGTCAGAGCAGCAGTGTAGAGCAGTGGTCAGAGCAGCAGTGTAGAGCAGTCGTCAGAGCAGCAGTGTAGAGCAGTGGTCAGAGCAGCAGTGTGGAGCAGTGGTTAGAGCAGCAATGTAGAGCAGTGGTCAGAGCAGCAGTGTGGAGCAGTGGTCAGAGCAGCAGTGTAGAGCAGTGGTCAGAGCAGCAGTGTAGAGCAGTGGTCAGAGCAGCAGTGTAGAGCAGTGGTCAGGGCAGCAGTGTGGAGCAGTGGTCAGAGCAGCAGTGTAGAGCAGTGGTCAGAGCAGCAGTGTAGAGCAGTGGTCAGAGCAGCAGTGTAGAGCAGTGGTCAGAGCAGCTGTGTGGCACAGGAGTCATCTCTGAGGCATGGAGAAGCGAACAAGGCAACAGCATGATTTTACATTGCAACTTGAATCAGAAAGTTAAGGGCTCATGTCCCCTTGATAGGAAGCCATAACCCCAGCTTTATTCATGTATTAATTTATGTGTTTAATATTGTCACCAGTTTTATGAATATTGTAGGACATCAGTGTATGCGGACTTAGGCTAATGCATTAATTCTGGTTCATGCTCCAGGAAAGAGAGTTAATATCTTTCCAGATGTGTATTATTTTAGAACTCATACCGTTTCATTATGCAGAACAGTGTTTTCCTAATGGAAAAAACATTAGGGTAAATATTATGCAAATAAAGAAGCCCATCTCTTTCAGCTTTGTGTGAAGCCTAAGGGTTAGATAATGAGGTTTTATATTTTTGCTGAATGACAATTAGTCAAAAACGCTGAAAGATGAATGGAATAAAGGGAAACTTTAAATGGTTCATTCTTTTGCCCTGCCGTAGGACTCAGAGGAAGTTACATGTTCAGAATTTTCTTTTTACAAAAATTTTCTTTTTTTCCACCAGAAAAAGGTTGCACATAAAAATTTTAAAGTTCAGATTTAAGAAATTTACTTTTAATCTAGTTCAATATGTCCTTCAATATGAGAAAAATAATTATGTATATATATATTTATATATGTATGTATGTATATATACACACACGTACTGTATATATACACTATATATATAGTGGGGACGGAAAGTATTCGGGCAGTGACACAATTTCTGTTGTTTTGGCTATGTACTCCAGAACATTGGATTTGAAATGGAACAGTGACTATGAGCTTAAAGTGCAGACTTTCAGCTTTAAGCTGTAAATTTACGCTGGAAGAGTATGGATCACATGGTTGGCTAAATGACTGTAGGTCATCAAGGGCCTGAGGTATCAAACGAGTCTCAAACCATCACTCTGCTCCCAGATATGCAGTAGATATGGATGGATCACTTTAAGGGTTGTTTATCCTGAGTCATTTTCCTATTGAACTCTACAGAAACATTTTTACATCAATACCCTTGTTACTCAAGGACTTGATACTGGAAATTGATTACTTCTGACAGCTTCTCCACCCCTTAATCTGGTCGCCAACAGGGTATCCGGCTGTCCCCTACTCAGGTGGATTCCGGGTCGCAGTCCGTCCACTACTAGCCGCCACCCTCGTCACACTCGCGGGCCTCACTGCGGGACACCAACTCTAGGCATGGGGAAGAGGAAACACCCGCTCAGTTCCCTGCTCACACCGGACTTGACCCGTACACTCGGCTTTTAGTACAGTGAAAGCACGTTCCTTATGGTCTGGGGGAGGTGATCTCCCCCAGCAGAAGCTCCACAATTATCTCCGGCTCCGCTGCACCAACCGGCTCTGCAGTTCGGCGTCTTGCTACTCGCCAATCCTGAAAGTAATGCCATCTTCTCCCGCTTGCATCCACAGCCACTGACAGCTCTGGACTCCAGCAGCAGCTTGTCCACAATCATGTTTTCACTGTACACAAAGCACGACACATTCACACCAAAATAAAATAACCAAACCAAACTGAATATAAAGAAAAACAAACACGCCGCCAAACACTAGGGAGCTTGGAGGAAGCCAACCTCCTTACTTGCGTCCCGTCCGCTCTCCCGTTTCACCCCAGGTGCGCCCAATATAAATGCTTTGGGACCCAGCCCCTTGCATTCCCAGGCTCGCCCCGTATCAATTATTATAATTCAATCAAGATCCGTAATTCTCCGTAAGTTTTAGTATAGCATAATCTATATTTTATTTTATTAAAAAGAGGACAATACGTAGCAGGGACTATTTCTAATGAATGTGTAGCTTTATTTGTACAGATATTAGCTGCATTCAAATAGTCAAAAAGATAGCTCCTTTTTCCTTTCCTTGACCTCGTCAGAAAACGTCATGGGGGTCAAGGAAAAGTTGGAAGGAGAGATAAGGAATCTAATGTCTACTGTGGAATTCAAACCTCCTTCTCTACCTTGCGTTGTGGTGCGACGTCCAGTCGAATTGACGTGACTGTTCAACATAGCGAACTACAACGTCACGATAAATTCCGACAAAAGGCGCATCATTGCCGTCTGCATTTCACTTGACACAACGCTTATCCCAGTGCAGTTGGACCGGCAACAGGGTCCAAGGGAGAGTGCTACTTAGTCTCGCTAGGGACCCCGGTTCCCCTAATGAGACCCCACGTTTCCCTCCAGTCTTGGACACTGGTCCTTTGTGTGCCCCCTGCGTCTGCAATAGCGGCACCAGTTGTCCCGCGGTTTCGCCACCCTAGGTTCGCAAAAGGCCGACCCATCCATCTGCATGGGCTCCTCCCGATGTAAGGAGGAATAGGTGGAATGACCAGCTGGAGGTTCTACCGACCACGGAGAGGTGTCGACCAGGACGGGCTGTGCGCTCCCGCGCACGTTCCCTGAGGCGATTGTCAACTCAGATAGCCATAGTGACCATAGCACTGAACGTGGCGGGTGGCTCGAGCATGGCCGGGTTAGCTTAACGGCGGATTCCTGACCGGAGACGTTGTGATTGAACACTAATTCCATCTCCTTCATCAGGCTATCTTGAGTGTGCTATAACGGGGGCATTAGCCCGAATAAGGGGGTTCGCCCAAGTGAGGGCCTTGTCCGCTAAAAAGGACAGAATAAACGCCACTTGGGCTTCCTGCGTACTGAAACGAGAGGGATGCGCCTTCTCAAGCACTGGGTCAGGAAAACCCAACACTTCCCTGGTTCCTCACTGTAGCGGGAAGGTAATCGGAGCTTAGAGGTGGTAGGTAAGGGAATGGGGTTGACCGGTGGTGCTTGTGCAACTTGTGCGACTGGGGGTGGTGTGACAGTAAGCGGAGGCATTCTCCCTGAAACCACAGCTGCTCATGAATGGATTGCTGGCTGGCTCATGGGTGCAGCGCCCTGGCTGGCCAGAGCTTCACTAACTCCCTCAGGTGTCCCTGATCCTTCCATACTTAGCTTCGGGTTCGGAGGGCCAGACGCGATACACAGGGAGTCTGAAAGTTATTTCTGTGAAAGAAATAACCACTGAAATGGAGCTAACTCCAATGAAACTCATATCTCGAGTGAAATAAAGGAAAAGAGAAAGAATCTGGGCTTAAGAAGGCGGCAGGTAACTAGAAACAGGTGCAAGGAATCAGCGCCGAGATGGAGTAAAAACCAGAGCGGAAAGAAAAAATAAGGCGAGAGCGCCCTACAGCAGCTCCGAGTGGAAACGACCACAGAGAGACAAAAAAGAGCAGGAACCCATGACAACAATGCTATTAGACTGGCTAGCTTAGTGCATGTAACGCATGCAATCTTATTTGCTCGCTATGTACTTCCAATTATTCATTTTAAACATCTTTAGTGACTTTGTAACTTTGGAAAGCAAAAGCAAAGACCCTCCATCTCTGGCAAAAGAGCGGTACTTACGTTGGGTTGACTTCCGCATGAATGACAACATTTTATCACGCAGCGGAAAAGGAAGGCGTGTGATAATGTGCATTATCCTGTGCATTTTTGTAGTTTTTAGTTGCTGCCAGAAATGAAGGGATGGTCCATGTTCCGGGTGATTTCATTAAAATATTATGAAATGGAAAGAATCTGTTCAAATAAGTCGATGTACTTAATATATGAATTATTGGATAGGTGTTGATTGTGTTGTCTGGTACATGTTAACATTATTATTATTACAAGGTTTTGTAAATGGTGGGATCCCGCAGGAAAGGTATAGCCCACAAGTCAAGAAACCACCACAATTTTTGGTTGCTGTTATTTTAAATGGTAAAACATATGTGTAGAATTAATAAAAGTTCTGTACTTGCCCCGCATATTCTTCTTTTGATCACAAATCTAAACTGCTTGAGTATCGGCAAAAAAAAAATAATCTTATTTGCACTGTCCCAATACTTATGAATGGCACTGCAGGCATATAACATGATAATAATATTTGTAATAATAATAAAAGTGACGACAGTGTTATGTCATTTGACATAAACTGACATCAACTGTTATGTCATGTTATGACAGCTGCAATGCCATGTGTGTGACAGTGTTATGTCAGCCCTATGTCGCAGGGTTCAAGTAAAGTGTTACCAGAAATGTTGTATAATACAAATGTCAGATATTTTAGTCATCATTACCACATGAGAATATGGTAAGGAAATATATATAATCCTTTCAAACTGATGTTTTGCATGATAATAATATTAATGCAGTGCACTTAAACAATGCCCCCCCCCCCCCTCACACTCTTAATAATATTAATAATAATAATAATTCATTACATTTTGTCACACTTAAAGCACTTTACAGTGATGAGGGACAAACTCGCCACAACCACCACCAATGTGTGGCACCGACCTGGGTGATGTGAGGCAGCCATTTTGTACCAGAACGCTCACCACATATCAGCTGAGGTGGGGAGGGAGAGAACAATTATTGACCTACAGCCAATGAATAAACACTTTCTTCTTCAACATTAATTTACACTGAATTTCTGTGAATTTGATATTAGTTTTAGCACACTTTGTGGGTTTTGGGTAATGTATACTTTTTTCCAGTCGTGCTGGATTTTCAGTTGCATGCTATGTGAAAGGATTTGCATTGGATTACACAGTTGCCATCACCCTTAAATGATTTTGATGTTTAAAAGCTCATAATAATTCTTGGCATTGATTTCTGAAGCGGATTTGCAATATGGGCTTAATGTTGTGAGGGAATCACAATTAATTTGCAGATTGATGTAAAACAGAAAAACTGTTAAAGCTGTTTTTCTTTACTCAACCACCCCCATCACCACCACCACCCACCCACCCACTAGAAATACATATTTGACACCTTTAACACAACCTACATTTTTATAGTTCACTTTAATCTCATTAACTGCAGTATATTTTTAGTGTGTTGGAACAACAGTATGAATCACACTGCAGTTCCTGCTGTGTGCGTTTGTATAAAGTCCCCCTGAAAGAGAAAACAGGAAGGAATGGGTACAGATGAGCTGTACAGACATGGTGGATCAGGTTTCATGCATTAGAGGTGGCAAGTTGGCTAATTAAAGATACTGGTTGAAACTAGCTCTTAAAAGAGCCCAAAAAGGTTTGCAACTGTATAACACTTTATAATATGCTGGTTAGTACTGTTGAATGGCACTCAGAGAGATGCTACACCCGCGCATGTGCTAATGTCGACCCTGAACGTAATATGCATGGAGCTAAAATTTTGATCTTGCACTGTGAAGTCGGGCATTGACCGATTGGGAAAAAATTCAAGATTCAGGTCCGTCCCCAACTGTCAACATTTCCACAAAGTTTCATCACAATGGGAGTTATGGATGATAGGGACACACAGACAGGAGCGCGCGCAGTGTAATAATACCTGTAATTGGAGCTCAGTTTTCCATTTTTGGAGTTCTGTATGACCACTTATTGGTTTGAGTACTAAAATTAAACCAAATATTTAATCAAATGAGTATCAGAGTACAGACAAACATGCAAGGCATTCCTTTCTAAACACAATTGTGTGTCCATTTGCCATGTCACAAACTTCAGCTTCCTGTGAAAAGTCAGTTGTGTCCACCTTCTATGCAAGACTGTTTGCTCTCCACCAAAGAATAAGTCTTACCAACATTAAATAATCGGAGTATAACTCTATATTTACATGGTTGGTGGAAAATAAATGAAAAACCAAACAAATGTATACGGCACAAATCACTACTGAAAACAATCTGGAGGACAGTGCATGTTCCACAACTAGAAGGAAAGTGCTTTGCGAGCCTGCCTAGAATCAAATCACTGACCTGGAAAAGTGGCACTTTCCCTCTCCAATCCATTAAGATTTCACCCATGACCCCATTACCAGGCACCACAATATGCACATTAATCTTGCTTGTAGCTAATTTATCTTCTTGAAATTGTATTGACAATAAATCCCACAACTTCTATGGCATGTCAGAGTACAAGCGAGCCTAATATTGTGTTGATTTAGATTAAGTACAGACATGATTCTTTCTGTTGAATTGTTTGTTAGACCAATGAAACCATGTTAGCTGAAGCAACATCGCAAAGAGACCCTGGGCTCTATCTTGATGATCTTAGTGCATGATCTAAAATGCATGGCGCAAGTGCATTTAGGGCGTCTCCAACACTTTTGCTAGTTAGAGGGCAGATATTTTGTGCGCAGTCAGGCACAAGGTTCAAATTAATTATAGGTGTGTCTTTGGCGTAACATGCAATGAACCAATCAGAGTGTCATCTCTCATTCCCTTTAAATAGTAAGCACCAGATCATTTAAAAGAAATATGGCTCTAGTATAAAATTACGTAATGATAAAGTGTACAAATGTTTTACAATTGTTGAATATCGGTGTTAGAAGTGTTTTCCAGTTCGTCTCCAACATTTTTCATATTTCATAAAAGAACGTTGTTTGTCAAACCGATATCATACGAGGTAGTGTCAAAAAAGTGACCGTTCTACTTCAGCTGCCTCCCAATGCAACAGGCAAACATAAATCTAGACGACTACGATAAAAAAGAAAGAAAGAAAAAGACAAATAATTCAGAGAGGAATGGTAAAGAGTTTAGCCTACATGGTTAGACTACGAACAATAGAAAAAGTAGTAAAAACGCACCCCCCCCCCCCCCCCCCCCCCCCCCAAATAAAGGTGCTGAATAATGGCCCATAAAATCTGATTTTTTGAAACTACACTGCACCCTGATGAAGGCATACTGCCAAAACATGTTGATGAATTTCAAATAAAAAAATTTTAATTGCATGGAGAGAGGTGTGTGATTTTCTTTATTAGACTATGCATAGGCCAGTGATATGATGCAATAACGTTACTGCCGTGCCTGTAGACAGTCTTGCGTACAAGTGCAGCAGTTTTTACATTGGGTACAACGCAAACCATCACGTCCAAATAAATGGCAAAAGCACACAAAATGACCATTGTGTTGCTGTAATGGTCACTGCCATTTGTCCAAGAAATGCCCTGATGAACCAGCAAATCAGGAATATAGACGCAGTACAACGAGATAATATATAATTCCGTATAATCAGAATATTCAACTTTGCATATTACACGGTGAAGAACGGTGGAATTCCTTTCATATTGTTCCCTGGGCTCCTTGAAATCCACAAAAAGTCAGGAGACTGCATGCTATTCGAGTGACAAAACAGCTTTGGTTTCGTTTATTGTCAATTTAATGTTAACTGAACTTGCTAATGTTAACTTTGCTTATGTTATCTCAGTAGCTAGCTAGAAGCTTAACTTACTGCATTAACTTAACATTAGCTTGCCAGGCATCTCTTAGCTGGTTAGCTAACATTTTGTCTAGGCTATCTAACGTTAAGTTTGGGCCACCAAAAATCCCATCTGGGCCACCAAATTCATTGGCCTGGTGGCCCGTGGAAAAAAAATCTTAGGGCTCTATTTTCAAACCAGCGCAAGGGGACGGTATAGTCAAACGCAAGCTTGTTGACAGCATCAACGTCTTAAAACTGGCGCTATGGCGTTTCTCAGCAATACCGCTAGGATCAACAAATTCTCAACATAACATCCTTTCGCTTGCGCTGCAGTGGGATGGGTGGCGCTGTCTGGGGCGTGTTCTAAAATACTTTCGGCTCAGTGACAATTTGAACCAACGAAAACCCATTGCGTTATGATCCGCTGGAACCACCTCTTAGCGGCAACGCAATAGACTCTGGCAATTTGGCAACTTGTTAGTCATGTAGTTCTATGTAGTGTCTATAGGTGATGCCAACATTACACTTCCATTTAATGAACAAATAGCCTATAATTATTATTAATTAATTAATTCTAATTTAAACTACTAGAATAAAACAGGACAGCTTACAAGAAACTTGCGATCATGTAGGCTAATAGCCTATAATATATAAATTACACATTGACACAGTTGAATCATAAGCCTACCATTTGAATCATAATTATGCCTACATCACCTCATGTAGGCTAATTAATGCATTCGCCACCTCCTCCCGTGCCTTCCGAACTTCTGGGAGACGAGGTGGTGTGGATTGTGATCCATAAATTACTAGTCCTAGCCTGTACTTCTGTTGCAAGTATGTCTGATTCCTGTGCGGAAAATCGCTCTTGTCGTTGACGGTCCAGTGCGTTTGGGTTGCTCATTATGAAATTGCATGGAGCGATTGCGTTCCAACTGGCTTTTTTTTAAAAGCATGAGAACAACTATTTGATTGGCTACCATAGAGACACACCTTGGACATTTAAACCCAGCCTTTTAGCAATACCGCCATCAGATGCGCCAAGATTGCCGTCATGAAATTACCAAATTTCTCGCCGACACGCCCTCAGAGCGATACCGCCAAGCGATTACTCTTGCGTTCACCATTGCGTTTGGTTTATTAAAATAGAGCCCTTAATGTTTAACCCTGCCAATGTGCAGAGATAGTTTTCAACTTTTCTCATTGAAATAGTTAGCTAACACAGCTAGCTAACTAGCTAACGTTAGGCTAACGTCGTTATACCAGTCTAATCTTCCAACACGATTCAATTGTCTGTAGGAGGATTTTCTGAATCCTGGCATGATGCGGCATCAGGTTCAAACCGAAATGGCTGAGAAGTGTCGGATTTGTCAGTGTCTACCATAGGCGCTAACTAGCTTCCTCACCCCAAAGATCCCACAGTCCCCCCCCACAGCTAGACACCCAGTCCCAGCCAAGCTCTGCATAAATACATACCGGGACACCTCTACCATCGATATACATTCAATTTCACATATACAGTGCCCTTCACTATTATTGACACCCCTGGTAAAGATGAGTAAAAAGGGTTATACAAAATTCACTGTTTGGAGAATTAGCTTAATCTCACACTGAAAAGATTTGAAAAATCCAACCTTTAACTGAAGTTAATTAATTATGAGAGAAAAAAAAATCCCTCATCAAGAAATAATTATTTTTAACAAAACCATGTGTGCCACAATTATTGGCACCCCTGCATTTATATAGAATAAAGTAATCATTTTTAATATTTGGTCGCATATCCTTTGCATGCCATGACTTCCTGATGTCTGTGACCCAACAACATCAAAAGACTCTTGATATCTTATTTTCTGGTACTCTTACAAGCAATACTATAACGTCTCTGCATTTGAATGGATCTCTATGGGAATTGGGGGTTGGGACTAGATTTAGCTGTATATTATGCTGGAACAGTATGGAAAACATGGTTGATAAAATGGCTGCAAGTCATCAAGGGTCTGAGGTATCAAACGAGCCTCAAACCATCACTCTGCTGCCAGATATGCAGTAGATATGGATGGATCACTTTAAGGGTTGTTTCTCTTGACAAATTTTCCTGTTTAACTCTATGGAAAAATAAGTCAGGAGAAGAAATCCTTCAAGTTATCCATCCATATCTACGGATGTATTTCTGGCAGCCGAGTGATGGTTTAAGGCTTGTTTGATACGTCAGACCCTTGATGACTTTTTAGCCAACCATGTGTTCCTGTTCGAGTGTAATTTACAGCTAAATCTAGTCCCACCCCCCAATTCCCATAGAGATCCATTCAAATGCAGAGACTTTATAGTATCGCTTATAAGAGTACCATAAAATAAGATATCAAGAGTCTTTTGATGTTGTTAGGTCACAGACATCAGGAAGTCATGGCATGCAAAGGATATGTGACCAAATATTAAAAATGATTACTTTATTCTATATATAAATGCAGGGGTGCCAATAATTGTGGCACACATGGTTTTGTTAAAAATAATTACTGTATTTCGTGATGAGGGATTTTTTTTTTTCTCATAATGAATTTACTGCAATTAAAGGTTGGATTTTTCTAATTTTTTCAGTGTGAGATTTAGCTAATTCACCAAACGGTGAATTTTTTATAACCCTTTTTACTCATCTTTACCAGGGGTGCCAATAAAAGTAGAGGACACTATACAAGTATAAAGGGTTCCAGGGCATTGCAAACATAGCAAATTTAGAATGATAGACATTTACAGACCGATATTGTACATAGTACAGTAAGTACAATAAACAACTATTTAGACATCCTCCATGAGTGACGTCATAATTCTATGATTCTATTGTTCTACAACTCCAGCGGATTTTTCAACGATTATGGCAAACTGTCATATTTTATGTAATTTCCATATAGCTATATAAAACAATTTGATATTGTTGCCTAGATAATGGTCAAGTTTGTAAATATAAAAGTTGTCCATTATCTGGTGCTTACTCTTTAAAGCAAATTTGAACTTTGGTAGAACTTTGGGTTGTGTAGTATACCTGGCTATGATATGAGTCCAAATGGTGGCAAAATATGTTCATTAGTTGCTCTGTGCTCCCCTGGGGTGATAATCCAGAATATTGTGTTTGTCGCTCTCCACTCACTTCTATAGGGCAGCTGAAACAATCTCAAAATGACACTTCGAGCACGTATGCAAACGCGAACGATGCAGATTCTATCAATACAAACAATAACTAGACCTCTTACATATATTTTTTTTGTGTAATAAAAATTATTTATAAAAGTTCTATTTTCTCCAATGTTGTTAGCAAATTACCAGAAAAGACTAGCAAAATGTCAGCAGGTCGGTTTGTTTACCATAGATATATACTACCAGCAGGGCCGTTTCTGAACATTTTGGGGCCCTAAGCAACATCTTAAAGTGCCCCCCCCCCCCCAAACCCAAACCACTGTCATTTTAATATCCCTGAATGAAAATGCATGACTGGTAGGCATACTTTATTATCAATAAAACCTTTAATTAAAAAATAAAGCACAATATGAAAACAATAAATAACTACGTACAAACTTTTACTTTTTTAGAAAATGAAATTGCACAAATATTAGTAAAAGAGAATAACACAGATCCTTTCAGTGTAAATTACAAGATTATTCTAATTCAATATAAAAACAATAAATAACCTTGCATTAAATAATTTAGGAAGTTTGGATAGCATTTCTTTGGAACAGAGCTATAGTTTAATTAGTGTGAGCTACGATAGGCAATATTGTTAGTTGTAACTTGGCCATATTTTCATATCAATACTTTTAAAGGCCGGTCTATTTTTTTGCAAGTTGGAATTAAGGACTTACAGACAGTGCTTTGTCGGCTATGCGTGAGTAACTTGGTATTTTTTTAAATGTTGAAAACATATTTTTGGTGAGATAAAACGCTAAGAAAATCATGTTAACGTATAGAAACAATAATATTTGTAAAAAACATTGTAGTAAAAGCATTTCCCTTGCTTACTGTACTATATACAGTACCTACAGTACACTTTCGGTTTAGAAGACACCTATTTATTTCTCCAAAATCTCTCGTATAAATATGTTTAGGAAACCAAGTAATACTGTCTGCCACCTTCAGGTTTTATTCTCCCTCAGTGTCCATTCATTTTAAAGTTTTAAATGTCACGAACCAAACACGGGCTGAACCCAAGAGCAACGACCAGGAGGCAGAAACACAGAAAGGGGTTTTTATTAGAAGCTTTGGGGTAGTCCCAAGCTGTACATAAAATAAAACACAATAGAAACACAGGACTGAGGAAGTCCACAGCGAACTGCTCCAAGCCGGAGCTGGACTTTGATCACCCCTGGAAGTTCCAAGCCGGAACTGGACTTTAAACAGGAGGTGAGTTCCAAACCGGAACTGGACTGGTACTGGACCGGGAGGTCCACTCAGGAACTGGATCACGGGAACGACGGGTTTGTTCCAAACCGGAACTGGACTTTAAACAGGAGGTGAGTTCCGAACCGGAACTGGACTGGTACTGGACCGGGAGGTCCACTCAGGAATTGGATCACAGGAACGACGGGTTTGTTCCAAACCGGAACTGGACTTTAAACAGGAGGTGAGTTCTGAACCGGAACTGGACTGGTACTGGACCGGGAGGTCCACTCAGGAACTGGATCACGGGAACGAGGGGTTTGTTCCAAACCGGAACTGGACTTTAAACAGGAGGTGAGTTCCGAACCGGAACTGGACTGGTACTGGACCGGGAGGTCCAACTGGAACCGGATCACGGAAACAGCGGGCTGTTCCAAGCCGGAACTGGACTGCAAGCAGGAGGTGAGTTCCGAGCCGGAACTGGACCGTTTCTGGACCGAGAGGTCCAACAGGTACTGGGCTGGATACAGAGGTAGGTAAGCGACAGGGCACGGCAGGGTAGAGCTGTGTGGCGGAGCTCGGGTTGGACCGGTTGGGGTAGCTGGGTCACAGAGGAGCCTGGGACCGTAACCGCAGCAATGGAGGTAGCCACGGCCGGACAGGAACCACTGCAGGATAGCGAGGCAGAACACCCAACTGCGGGCGCAACGTGAGCTGGAATAGGAGGTACCGCAACACACACAGGGAGACTAACAGCTACAGGCTGGTAAGTGCAGGAACAGCTGGTAATTAAGGGAGACAGGTTAGAGGCAAAGCACACAGCAAAAAGACAGGGCTGGATAGCTACCAGACAGGAGGTTCGGAAAACTGAGAAGCTTAAAGGGAAAAACCCACAACGAAGCATTCAGTTAAACAGGACTAGAAACCAGGAGACCAGGAAACAAACGAAGTACGTTACCGAACTGGCGCCGACTAGCAGCCAGACGGGGGTTTAAGTAGGGGAGTGAAATTGAAACCAATAACGAAAGCGTGAGGAATGTAACCGAGAGTGATTGATTAATTAACAGGTGAGGAATGCATGCCACGAGAGGGAAAAGAGATAGGTAGAAACCAAAGTGGGGGACAGCGTGAAACAAACAGAAGGGGACACGCCCAGCCTGTAGCAAAGGGGAAAACATGGACAAGGGAATCCAACATGACACGGGAGGAAAGGGAAAAACATGGAAAACGGACGGGAAGGGAACGGAACGTTACATTAAAGCCGTCTTTCCAGTCTAGTCGTCCTCAAAAAACTAAATAACCATTTCCTCCCTTCAACACTGTCTCTACATTCTAATATACTTTTAACCTTGTCCTCTACCCGCCCTATTTTCCATAATTGTGTTATCATTTTGTGTCTTTCATGCGTAACTTATAATAAAAGTGCTATATAAAATATAGCCATTTAGCTATTTAAAATAAAATAAAAAAACACCACCCCATGGGGGCCCCCTGGTGGTTAGGCCCATTGCAGTCGCTTATAATGCAAATAGGCAAAAACAGCCCTGACTACCAGGAATGCTTGCTTCCGTGGAAATGTGGACCAATGGGTGGTTTCTGAAGCATCGATGCATTAATTCTGTTTCTGGCGCAAGAATTACCTACTGGATCTACATTCCAAATAAAATACGAAAAAGCCAGGAAAGGGACATTCCATTTTCCAAAAAAAAAATATGTAAGAGGACTGGTTATTGTTTGTATTAACATAATCCGCTTTGTTTGCGCTTGCATACGTGCTAGAAGTGTTATTTTAGACCGTTTTAGCTGCCCTATAGAAGTGAATGGAGAGCGACTAATACCCTATTCTGGATCTGGGCACAGAGCAACTAACAAAAATATTTCGCCACCATTTGGACTCATATCATGCCCAGGTAACTACACAACCCAAAGTTCTACCAAAGTTCAATTGTGCTTTAAAAGCCACCTGCTTTTGCACCTTGGCGGATTGCTAATATGATGGCAGATAATAAGGGGTGCCATGTCTATTTCACAGCGATTCAGCTGGTGAAACAGACATGCTCGTGTACTTCGTTAAAGTGTGTGAAAAAGGAATAGGCTATATGGATAAATATTATGATCAATATTATTCTGACTAACCATTATGACGTGTTTTGATATACACAATAATAATCTTTCACATTAGGGTTTAACACCGGCATGGGTTCCTGGTAATTCCCAACCAAACTATTTCCCAGCAATATAATAATGGGAAAACTAGAAAAGATTTTCGTTTAGCTTACACCAGTGCTGTTATTTTACAAAATATAATAGTGGTTGACAGAACATCGCTTCCCTCTCAGCTTAGAAAACGCCAAATTAGCTTGCTTGTTTAACAATCTTTCCATTGGTTTTAGTGCACTTTGACCGAACCGCTTGACCGAGGTCACAACGCATAGTAACGGTTGCTAAAGTATGATTGGACAATTTCTGGTTTGGGGAGGAACCTAGCGATAGGTCAATTGTGGCCAGCAGCCCCATACAGCGACACCTAATTGGCAATTCCATCTCCCAGGGTATGGGAGGGTTCGGTGGGTTAGGGGTCTGCATTTCATCACTCTCTAGCCACCCAACAGCCAACTTTCGGTAATGTTAAGTTATTTATGGTTATACGTATAGCTGGCATTAACGTTAGTTATGTTAGCTCGGCTGACCAGACCTCCTCTTTTTCCTGGACAGTTCTTCTTTTGGGACTGAAAATATCCGTCCAGCCAGGATTTCTAAATCCCTAAAAATGACCGGTTAAGTTTTGCTTGTTCTATAAACCGTATATAAACATACAGGTAGCCTTTCTTATGTTCATAACACCTGTCTGCCCGTTCCCCTTTTTGAAATAGAAAATATGGTCACCCTGACGTTACCTAGTTAGCTATTCAGTAGCCTAGCTCATCCTGGCTTCTTAACATGACAGTTTCAGGTCACTGGCTTTGGGGAGTTTATGGTCATACTGTTAATGATAACTAGGTTAGTTCATTAGCCCAATCTTGCCTGCAGTGCAGGAACAACACTGCTCCTTGATGGTGTTGTTTATCAGCAACATCGGTAATTAGCTGTAGCAGTTTCTCCAGCGGTAGACTTTAATTGACATCGATTCTAATCACGTTTTAATTTCTACACACATTTACTTGCACTTACCGCTCAATTCCATATTTAAAACCTTTCTGCCTGCTTTGAGGAAATAGCTCTCTCGTTTTTCCGAAATGAACATTACCCAAGTATCTCGGAAAGAGCCACCATGGCGATTGACATTCTTTACACTGTAAAGTTCTGACTTGAAATCAATTGTTTGTCCGAGTTTGGAACATTAACCAAGAGGGGCGGGACTTAGGTAAATTGGCACTGCTGCGGTCTAGATTCAATCCGAGACCATGGGGCTCATCCATGCATCAGTGTTGTGACATCACGGAATATGTTTTATTTGTCTCTCACCCCCTGACTCCTCCGTATATTTCTACCTTTGCTAATAAATTTTTCGTTTGTACATAGTAACATTTTCGAAGTCGACTCTGATGCATTTCATACCTTTTGCACTATGCTAAGTTATAAACTCTGTTACAGTTCAATTAGCTCTAAACATGTTATTTGGCAGACACTACATGCTCGCACACACATGAATATGCACGCATACACACAATCGTTATGGATAATGCAACAACTATATTGTGGATCATACATGTGATTCATTGGTTATTGTAGAAAATAAATGGACAAATAATATCCTTGGCATCCTAGGACAGGTTCTTTCAGATACCTTTGTCATCCTTTGTTCAGTCCTCACTGTAACCCTTTGTACAGCTTGACATGCAGCTTAAACTCCCTCCCAAATCACAACGCTTGACAAAGTTGGTGCAGTTAAAAGTCTTTAGTGATGAACGGGATAGGGCAAAAACTACAGAGAAAATACAGAATACAATGTACATGTCATATGTTATCACAATGAAAACAACATTCATCTACTGTATTCATTCAACAAGGAAACAAATTTATGTCTGTATAAACATTAACAGTCAACCTAGCACATGCAGTAGGTTACATAGGCAAACGTGAAGTACTCTGTGTCAAATAAAGGCATATATTCTCCTTCTAAATCAGAAATGATCTACAATATCTCTACACAGATATATTATGACATAGTACGTATCAACGATGTATTTAGCGTATTTTCCAAAAGCAAGATTTAAGATTTAATTTATATATTTATTTTTTACCACAAATCTGTGTTTAACAGTTAAATATTTAGCAAAAAATAAATATTTATTTATATCTTAAATCTTTGGTTCTATATTAAATATTTAGCTTATTTCTAAAATCTTGCATTTTTATAAAAACCAAGGTTTAACATTTAAATAAATATTTATTTTATCACAAATCTTGGTTAAAAATTTTTATATTTAGAAAAAAATAAATATTTATTTATATCTTAAATCTTGGGTTCTAAATTAAATATTTAGCTTATATCTTAAATCTTGCGTTTTTATAAAAACCCAGATTTAACATTTAAATTAATATTTATTTTAGCACAAATCTTGGTTAAAAATTTTTAATATTTAGTCAAAAATAAATATTTATTTATATCTTAAATCTTTTTTTCCAAATTAAACATTTAGCTTATATCTTAAATCTTGCATTGGTAAATTGAACATTTAGCTAAATCTAAATCTTTAGTTTAAATTTTTTGAAAGATATACTAATTAGCCCTGCCCCTTGGTGACTAGTATGCAATGGAGGGAGGAGGGGAAATAGCTGGCTTTAGTGATGGGGGTAATTGAGGGTCTTCTAGCGAAGTGTGAAACTTGACGTTACATATATTAATTTCTATATTAATTCCTGTTTGACACACATTATTTACATAGCCTACACACAGTGTTATAATCATGTAAGATGTCCAGCGAACTAACTAGATAGCATAGGCTATGTCTTGGGCATATTGGCGCTTCCTTGACTGATTTCTTATGGTGAAGTTGAATATTGACAGCCAGTCAAGCCAAATAACAAACTGGCAGCTTGATTCAATAGATGGTAAATCTGAGAAAAAAACACAGGAAAAACATGTTGTGTTTTACTTTACATTTGGCACCCCATATGTTTGAGGTAAATTGAACCTGTATCTAAATATGACCCATTGGACTCTATTGTAAAGCAGAGCGGAGCGGTTCTTTACGTGACCAAAGCTCGAAAAATATATATGTGACAACAGTATTATTATTACAAATCAGCATGGTGGAAATAATCAGAAAAAAAAAAGAAAACTGAATTACCCTTTAACTCCAACAACCATGGCCCACCACTTCTCATTTCTGAGAATGCATTGTTGACACATGAAAGTATGAAACTGTATGTAAGGATGTATGGAATAAAGTAAACATGGAGAAAATGTCTAAAAGACAACATTTATAATATAAATTCTAATGTTTTTTTCCCCATATTTAAATGTTCATGCTGCATCACAGGGTCTTTTAGACATTCCCTTGTGAAACAAATGCATTATTACAGTGACAGTATACATGTTTTGGCCATATCAATGCAAAATAGATCATGTTCCACTGCAGTGGCCGACCATGGAAATTGGCAGAACGCCGGGTCGCAAAGCGCACGGCTCTTTAAAGGAATGAAAATAAGTTGTTTGATTGGCTATGATTTAATCCAGATTCAACACACCTACTGATAAATGTTCAGCCTAATCCAGCTAATTTTGCACCTGATCTGCATGCTCCTTGCCTGGTCACAAAAATAACTAAATTCAGTAGCCTCTGCCAGTTCCCCATGTGCTGTGCCATTGACTGCACCTATGTGCCATTCCCCAGAAAATGGAGCCCCTAGGGTGAAACATGCCCCATCATAGCTAGATTACATTTATTACAGCAACACTTCAAAAGATGAATTGAACACAGGTGTAATGTACCATTATTCATTTCACCTCTCTTATTCACCAATTACATAGACCGCTACAGTTGAAACTGCAATAATATGGAGCTTGTGTGGGCACAAGTTTTAGAATGTAGGGGGGATAGAGAGCCAAGTATTTTTTGGTTTCCTCACTAATGGGTTCATTGTAACATTTTATGGTGGGGGGGGGGGCAGCAACCCTTGTTTCCCCCAGAGATTAGGCCCTTGGACTGGGGTATTAGCTGTGTGCGTAAGAGACCAAACTTGCTGGTAGGTCCTAATGCTACCGCTCTGTGAACAACTGAGAGGTGCAGGGGAAGCAGTTGTTTCCAGTGTGCCACCATTTTCATGCTTATTTTCACTGCACCCAAGTCCCCTGCCCCTCCCCACAAGGAGGAAGGGCTATGTGAAAAATGTTTTTGAAGACTCACCAGAGTGTCAGCCTGTTTTATAGAAGAAAACAGCTGTCTGAGGGGATTTTTTTCCTCCTTTGATCTCAGACGTACGTATTTGGCTTGTGGAAGACAGAAGGTAGCTTCAAGAAAACTATGTGGAACAACACGAGAATCCCATATAAGCAGGGCCGTAACCAGGGTTTATAAATTAGTGAGGTCCAAATCTGGACCTCACTAATTTATGAACCAGGAGAGAAACACAGGGAGAGAAATTCTTGTACATTTTAAAGTTAAATGCATCAATCTGGTGCACTTTGAGAGCAAAATTAAGAGGCTAGATCTATGAAGAACGTTGTAAACAATGAAGAACATGAAGAACATCGCATAGATCTATGAAGAAAGTCGTAAACAATTTAGTGCTCTAGTAAAAAATGTAATCATAAACAACATCATTGATTGTATAGATATGAATGGTGATGACACGGCAAAGAAGTCACACCCACAAAGCATGGTAAATGAGATGGAGTTTAACAGTTCACAAATGGTCAAAACACAAAATCGACTAGAGCAGTGGTTCCCAACCCTGGTCCTGGGGACCCCCTGTGTATGCTGGTTTTCGTTCCAACCACAATTGCAATACCAGAATTTTAACAAGCTGTTATTTTTTCTTAATTAGGTGTTTTTATTGTATAGAGAACACTTTAAACTCTTTACTCTCTTAAGCCACGTTATGTTAGCAATAGCTATGCATGCCATGAAGAAAAAAAAACCCATGTTCATTATGCTCATTGTGTTATATTGCAAACAATTACAAAGAAGAAGTAACAACTCAGGTGATTAGGCTCCTAATTAGGTAATTGAACGCAAGTTTAAGTTCCTTCATAATTTTTTCCTTAACACAATGCAGGTTTGGCTCGTTATCATTTGCTTTGTCTTTGAATTCTTCATTATTTACCAAACGGTTAGTTTTATTGGCCATGTGTCCACAATTTCACCAATTATGAGCCTTTTGATTCACCTCAGTCTTTAATTTGATCAGTTAAAACATTTTTTACCTCCTTTTAATTGTTTACAATACAACACAATGTGAATCTTGGACTTTTAGTCTTCATGGCATGCATAGCTATTACTAACATAATGTGGCTTAAGAACGTAAATAATCCCTCTAAACATTAAAAACACCTAATTAAGAAAAATTAACAGCTTGTTAAAATTCTGGTATTGCAATTGTGGTTGGAACGAAAACCAGCATACACAGGGGGTCCCCAGGACCAGGGTTGGGAACCACTGGACTAGAGCATACATTTCAGCTTTGATACATAAACTAAGTTACCTTGTTCATATATGATGTGATTTACTTAGCTAGAATGTAAAAAACGTCAAATGTCCACTCAGTAACGTGTGTATATTAGTCTTATGGACATTTAACGTTTTTGACGATTTGTGTGTTTATTGTTGAAAACGTAAAATGTCCACTTGATAGCTAACGTTTTTATATAACGTTAGATAGGTAGCTAGCTCGCATTAATAATGCTTGGTATCTGTAGTGGGGAGTGTAAGGTTCGGAGAACCAAACGCGACCGATAAGGTTTTCTAAAAGCGTATTTAGAAAGATACGCCACAAAACACGGAATTATCCGCACCAGGGGAAAAGGTGAACAAAAGAACGGGATCAAAACTTCCCTGGCAACAAGCCAAAAAACAAAACAACCTCAAACGGAGGCGAATCTCGATAAAACAGCGAGAATAATAAACAAACATAAAAACGTCACACACTTAATAGGCGTAGACAAGAGGTAATGAAACGAAAATAAAGACCCGAGAAAACGGGAAAAGGAAAGAACAGAAATGCAAGCCTGTATCAAAAACTCTGTAGTGACAAGAGTTTTAAAAAAAGATAACAGGCAGCAGAAATAAAGGATGAGAAAAAGACAGGTGGAAAAGAAGGAACCTATCTAAACCTATCTCTAATTTCTAACCGGACTTGCTGCATTCTCTATTTATACAAACCAAGAATGCAGCGACCGAATTTCCTAATAAGGTAATGGGCCTTATTCATGTAACATTCCTAAATTCCAAAACAAGTTTGTATGAATAATGTACACCGGATTCATCAAACCGTGCGGGAAAGATTGTTCATATTCCCTACATATGTTCATACATTCCAATTCATCCGAAATGACAGGCACGTACATATTATTTTGCAATTAGCATAAATCCACTCCCATGAATTGCCATATATTGCATATGAATTCAAAATCTAAAATAATTATTCCGAGACTGCGATCAAAGTTTTATTAGCTGATGTTCAATATAAAAATGTAGTATTGTCAGGCCTGGCAGGAGATATGGGCCATCACAAAAACTGTTAAAATAGTAAAAAAAAAAAAAAAGGATCACATTAAATTGGAGGTGAAGACACATATACCTGTGCACAAAAGCACTACAGCTACAGGTGGCCAATGACGAGTAATTTGACAAATATATTCTTATCAATAAGCCAGCCGTCTCTCACAGCACCGTTCTCCAAACTAGTGCCAACAGAACTACCCCGCAGAATTAAGCTGTCGTGGGTCCCACCAGGTCCACAACATTGTGCAACGTACATTTCATATCATATTCAGAATTTCTAATTTACGAACGCAGTATGCATGGTCCTGCGCACGTTTAAAGTTTGTTTGTACATACAAAAACTTTGATGAATGTGATGTATTATGTAAAGTTAACGTCCGAAGGATTCAAAGACAAACAACAACAAATACACTTATTGCAGTGGAAGAGTTTGACGCACCTTCCCAGAAAGAAGCTCTTACTGTGATGCTAAATAAAAAACACATATACTTCAAAAAACAACATCCAAAGATGTATGGTATTACTCACCAACTTTGAGAAAAATGACAGGGACAGTGCCTCAGTTTGACCAATTTATTTTGGCCATAAAACAAAGCATGCTAACGTTTCGGCCTAGTCGGCCTTCATCAGAGCATGAATCCATCATACGGCATACATCTTTGGATGTTGTTTTTTTAAACAACCAATACACCTTGCACAAGTATGATACATTGTTTTATACAGTTTTTTTGTAGGAAGGTTTTATGGATGTCAGTGTAGTCTATGTTGGTCTCTCCCCAGGGATAAGAAAGTACCACATTGGATCATTAGAGTATGGAAATGCTACATAGTGTTCCAGTGGTTTGTGCAGTGACAGTCAGCCGTAAGCACTAAAAGAGTGCCACATACAATATTAAATTCCTCTTAGCATGCTGTACAGCTGAGAAATCTGCACACGCTGCATGAGCAACGCATGAAAAATGCAGCCCAGATTCTGACCCATGCTGTGAATTGTGGCTTGAGAGAGAGGAAGAGAGAGAGCACATGATTACAATGCCTCAAAAACACAGCACTTATCAAGTAACTGCAACGCGAGCAATTGCGACTCAGTGCGTTGGGTCCCTTCCATGTAGGTGAGTATGCGAATGCTTTCAGGAGAAATAAGACAAACTCAGAGTCGGCCATCTGTGAGTTGGCCTTATATCATGAAAGGTCTAATGGATTTCAGTTACATCTCGATCAGCAGTCTCACCCCTGACTCTTGAACACAGGGAGAGAAACAAATGGAACATCATTTCCCAGCAGCAAACCCCACCTGCCAATTCAAATACCACCAGGACACTGCATAACCCCCCCTTACTAACGGGAAACAGGCCTGTACTTTTTATTTTGACTCAAAATGTGCCAACTTTTATGTCTGTCCTTAAACTTAAATGGAACAACAATAATAAAGTTGTCTTTTTTTCTTCTCAGTTAGTCATATGTCTAAATCCAGGACACATAGACTTCTTGCCTTTGCTTTACCTTGTACATTTCAATATAGTGCTGTTGGCAGTGCTATTTGAATGGTTAGTACCACTGTGCATGTATCCATCTGGCATCGAAGTGGTTCCCTTCAGAAAAACAGTCATGCTAAGATCTAAAAAAAGATCTTCCCTTGAGCCCACAAACAGGTTTTAAATTGCTTCTGATTTGCAAACAGGTTTTCTGTGTCTTTTTCCCATTGAATATTTAATTATTATGTCCCTCTTGCCCAGTTGTCATCTGCTTGGTCCAAGAGAACTGCTCTCGAGACACGCAAACAGGCACAGTTTGAAATCCTTCAGACCGGTTCTGTATCAGAGACAGGCTCAGTGTGCAGTCTGTAAAACTGATTCTGTTTCAGAGAAATATGCAGTGTTCTGCCCTTTAGACCTGCTCTGTTTCAGAAACATGGAGACAGATCCATCAATCAAGTGTGCAGTGAAGAGACCCCATTGCCCACAGGTCAACATGGATGTTTTTCCATAAACAAGTTCTGTGGATTAGCACCCGCTTGCTAAAAGAATAAACTAAAACTAAATGACCATTAAAATATATCGTCCTGTTTCATGTTTTCCAATCAAGAGGGATGTAAATGTAAAAAGAAGGCAGATTCAGTGTTGACCTTAAATGATTAAGTTGGAGAGGCTGTTTATTGTTTCTCCACCTGTGCGGCATTGGCGTCCAATGGCACTCTGATTGAGTACTTTGTCAGTTACCTTGGTTACCAATTTTCCTCTGTCTCATGTCAGCACTTTGGCATACTCTCGCTGCCTCGACTGAGAAAACAAAGGCCACTTTATTTCTCCAAACGCTGAAAAGAACCAACCTTTAAAGGAAGAAAAAAGAAGAAAATAAATGGTTTAAGAAAAAATATATTTTATTATTTTAAGCATCTCCTATTCTCAATGTAGAGGCTGTAGTTCAAGGTAAAAACAAGGGTGTGCACACAAGAAGAGAGAAAAAAAATCACATTCTGTTGAAATGTGGAATCAAAGTCCAACCTGTGTGAATTTAATTTAGCTTGCTAGGAATATATGCATTGATTCAAGGGTAAGATAAATGTTTTTAAATCACAGTAGAAAACAAGCATTCTCTATTAAATAAAAATAATGCAGAACAGTTCATGCTCATAAGGGCCTAACAATATGAGTAACAATATGACTACATATTCAATCTACCAGGGGAGGGGAGTTATAGCTAAACTTATTTCTAAAGGATTGCCCATTTATTTATTTGTATTCATTCATTCAGATTAAGTAATTGCCAATATTAGCCTACTAGTTGTTTTGGACAACTCACAAAATGATCAAATGCATTGTTTACTTCCAAAAAATCTAATAACAGAAATTTGTATAATAAATACAAATAACTGAATACATTGTACTAGTACTAGAAGAGTACCTTACTCTATTTCCAGCTAATTATGTTGAAGCATTGGTGTAAAATCAGGAGTTCTATTTCGTTCCTCCGACCATTAGGTTCATCAATATGGATGGCCTTCTGGGGTCAGATGCATCGAGACTTTTATACCAGAATTGTCATGCTACATGACCCCCGCGTAGTGACGCAATTCCTCCCATTAATGGGGGAGTGTCACTGTGGAAGTCCTCTTCAATTTCCTCGGCAATGCATAGTGAGACATGAAACTGTTTGTATCCTGTGCAAATCCCCTATCGCCTTGTGACTTCGGTTGGGGCTACGTTTTTTTTTTCGTTCTTACGATTCTAATCGTCCTCCAAAGGCGCCGGTAAGCACTTGCAAGCGACATCGGCGAATAGCTTTGCTATCTTGTTCGGATAGTCGGCTCTTGGATACTGATGCGGTAGGCATGTGCGGAGCAAGTCTCGCGGTGAACAGGTTTGTATACAGCAAAATACAGGTTTGTATCTTTCTGTGATTATAGGCAGAGTATGCGTGCTTCGCTACACTATCTGTCTTCCCTACTAAACACTACCGCCATGTTTTACCCTCTGCGGGTGTTCTTTATTGTGCTAAGGCATGAGATTCCGTTGATCGAACCTGGGTGTGGTGAGCGCGAGCACACCAGTGAGGCTTCCCCAATTGGCTAGCGATGGGTGCTACATAAATTGGCATATAAGGCAGAGTATGCATGCTTTGCTACACTATCTGCCTCAATTTCTCGAAAAGACCACCGCCATGTTCTATCTTCTGCGGCTGCTCTTTATTCTGTGCTAACGTGGGAGATCCGTTATCGTACAACATGTTGAGCTACAGCTCCGGTGATTGATTCTAAGTCTGCACTGTCTGCGCAAGCACACCAATGAGGCTTCCCAATCACCTAGAGAAGTTGTTACGGCGATTGGTTTGTAAAGCAGAGTATGCGTGCTTCGCTACACCATCTGCTTCAACTTCCCTTGCTAAAGACCACTGCCACGGGTTATCATCCGCAGTTGCTCGTTTTTGTACTAAAGCACAAGATTCGATTGATTGAACCTGGGTGTGGTGAGTATCCCAGTGAGATCTTTTATCACACAATCGTTAAGCTACAGCTCCAGTGATTGATTCTAAGGGGCAAAGTGCGCATGTTTTGCAACACTATCTGCTTTAATTTCCCTACTAAAGACCACCGCCACGTTCTATCGTCCGCGGCTGCTCTTTATTTTTTGCTAATGAGCTACAGCTCCGATGATTGATTCTAAGCCTGTACTGACTGCTGTGTGCACATCAGTAAGGCTTCCCAATCGGCTAGCACGGTGCTACATAGATTGGTTTATAAGGCAGAGTGCGCGTGGTTCGCTACGTTATCTGCCCCCGCTTCCCCTAGGAGGTTGCGCCCAAACGTAAGGGTACTCCCACCACCGAGGCCCCTGCATGGAAAAAGGGCAAAGCTGGCAAGGGCGGCAACCTATCCACGGAAGTTACGCAGCTACGCGCGGCATCGCAACAGCTGATTGTGATGGTTTGGACACCCTTTCTACAGCAGTGTCAAACACCTACTTTGAGTCGGTCCGAGACAGCAGACCAATCTGACAGAGGGTTGAGAAGAGGCTCGGATACTCGGCCTCTCTAGAAACCATTCCCCGTGCGGCCCTGGCAAGCATGTATGAGATGCCTCAGGCTAGCACTTCGTGGGTGTCTAGGTTTCACCAACAGGCCTCTCAGGGGGAATGATTTGCCATGCCAGCATCGGACAATTTTCTGGCGGAGCTTAAAGGGCTGGCATGCCCTGATATGTATCGGTTGGCCAAAGATTGTAGGACGTTTGAATCCATGTCAGACACGGTGGTCCATGGACGGGACCAAAAATGCCCTCGGTGGAACCTGCCGCAGGTCTGCCAGCATCTCCCAGCTCAGGGATTATGGTCCCGACTGCATCAGTCGGGCAATACCAATGTGCTCGAACTCCAAGCAGTATTTCTAGCACTGAGATATTTATTGCCCGTACTACGGGGCAAACATGTGATAGTGAGGTCAGACAACGCCTCAGCAGTATGTCACATAAATCATCAGAGCGGTCCCACCGATCGTTGGAAGTGACCCAGCACCTGCTAACATGGGCACTTCCCAGACTTACCCCCCTGCTTGCCATTCACCTACCAGGTAGCAGATATACTATCTCGCCAGGGGATTCATCCCGGTGAATGGCTTCTCCACCCCGAGGACATATGGTGGTCCCTCAATGAGTATTCCAGTCCCCTGGGGATAGACGCATTAGCGCATGAATGGCTGGACAACCTGCTATACGCGCTTCCTCCCGAGTCGCTGATCAATGCGACTCTGCACAGGCTCAGCACGAGCCACCACGAGCTCCTGCTGGTAGCCCCCAAATGGCTAATGAAACCCTGGTTTCCCACGGTCCTCTGCCTTGTTTACGATCCACCCTGGAAACAGATCCTCCTGCACTGGAATTTATCACAACAGAGCAGCACTATTTGGCGCCCTCGACCAAACATGATGAGCAGCCAGCACACTGAAAAATCTATGCAGCTGCCATATACAGCAGGCATATCTGGGTACATAACAAGCCTGCAGGGAGCCATTACCTTGTCAGCTGGTTCCTGAAGGGTGCCCAGCTGCAGAGACCTGCGAGGTCACTGGTAGCTCCCTCCGGGGATCTCCCCTTAGTGCTGAGAGTGCTCACGGTTCAGACCTATGAGCCTCTCGAGACAATCAGCCTTAAGTGGCTTTCTTTTAAAATGGCGTTTCTGCTAGCGATGGCATCAGCAAGAGGCGTTTGGTGAGCTCTGCGCTCTCTCCATCAGCACAGAGTGTCTAAGGTGGAGACCGGCCAACTCAGAAGTCACTTTGCGGCCTAATCCATCATTGTTGCCCAAAATCGTTTCGGCATTTCACATCAACCAGCCGATCGGGCTTGTGGCGCTTTGCCCCCTGCCAGACGAGGACCTGCGGTATGCACACCTGATATGTCCAGTGCCTGCGCTGCGATGCTATGTCAAAGCTACACTTTCCTTCACACATACAGGGCAACTCTTTGTCTGCTACGACAACTAAAGGGACAGCGCTCTCGGCCCCACTTTGAGGGGAAGGTGGCCACGATCTGGAACTCCTTCACACATCCGGTGACACCCCACATCCCCCATACTGAACCCATCGCTACACTGTCGTCCTTCAAGATTCTGGAGGACTCAGATGTGCTCCAGCTGGTGACGCGCCATTGCGCAACCACCTGTCCACTAGACCCCATACCTTCAGCAGTCCTCCAGTCTATATCCGCTGAGCTCCTTCCATATCTGTCCTCCATTATCAACACCTCCCTAATCTGTGGCCATGTTCCTGCTGCCTTTAAAACTGCCCGTGTAACCCCACTCCTTAGAAAACTTGGATCACTAGCTTGGATCCCGCTGATGTCAGGAACTACCGTCCTGTATCTCTCTTGCCCTTCCTGTCCAAAACAATTGAACGTTCTGTCCTTAACCAACTGTGTTTTTCTCCACCAGAACAACCTGCTTGACCCGCATCAGTCCGGCTTCAGAACCGGCCATTCCACTGAAACTGCTCTCCTGGCCATGACGGAGGCACTCGCCACTGCTAGAGCCTCCTCTCTCTCCTCTGGTCTGATTCTCCTTGACCTGTCTGCGGCATTCGACACGGTCAACCACAAACTCCTGATCTCCACACTCGCTGAGATGGGCATTTCTGGGACTGCCCTCTCTTGGTTTGTATCGTATCTCACTGATAGATCCTACCAAGTCTCCTGGAAGGGTTCCGTCTCTGCTCCCCATCCCCTGTCTACAGGAGTCCCACAGGGATCTGTACTGGGTCCTCTGCTGTTCTCTATGTATACTAAGTCTCTTGGTTCAGTAATTAATTCACATGGCTTCTCATACCATAGCTATGCTGATGATACTCTACTCTTCCTCTCTTTCCCTCCCTCTACCCCACAGGTTAAGGAGAGGATATCTGCTTGTCTGACT
The DNA here is from genome assembly GCA_029718625.1 of Synaphobranchus kaupii. Taxonomy (NCBI): domain Eukaryota; kingdom Metazoa; phylum Chordata; class Actinopteri; order Anguilliformes; family Synaphobranchidae; genus Synaphobranchus; species Synaphobranchus kaupii. The sequence goes on along the minus strand of CM056382.1, from coordinate 50,326,885 downwards.
GACATCTCTGAGTGGATGGCTACCGATCACCTGAAGCTCAACCTTGACAAGACAGAGCTCCTCTTCATGCCGTATAAGACCTCACCACTACATGACCTCTCCATCACCGTTGACGGGACTGTGGTGGCTGCCTCCCGCTCTGAACCTGGGGGTGGTCCTGGACGACTGGCTGGACTTCAAAGAGCACATCAGGGCGACGGCAAGGTCTTGCAGGTTCCTCCTGTACAACATCAGGAGGATTCGACCGTACCTGACCACCTACTCCACCCAGCTTCTTGTCCAGACCATGGTCACCTCACGCCTGGACTACTGGAACTCCCTGCTCGCAAGCCTACCAGCCTGCACCATTCTGCCTCTTCAACTGATCCAGAATGCAGCTGCCCGGCTTGTGTTCAACCTCCCGAAATTTTCCCATGTAACCCCCCTGCTGAGGTCACTCCACTGGCTGCCAGTTGCAGCCAGGATCAGGTTCAAAGTTCTGACCCTGGCCTACACTGCAGCCAATAGGACAGGCCCCGCCTACCTGCAGGACTTAATCCAGAACTATGTTCCTGCTCGACCACTTCGCTCTTCTACAGCAGGGCGACTCGCACTTCCCCCCCTCCGTGTCAACGGCTCTCACTCGTCCCGACTGTGGAGTTTTTCCACCTTAGCTCCTCAGTGGTGGAATGAACTTCCCATTACCCTACGTTCTACTCGAACCCTGCCTGCATTCCGTCGAGGCCTGAAGGCACACCTCTTCAGACTCCACCTTGACTGATATTCTAACCTAGGAATATCAGTTCCCTGTGTTTACTAGTTCCCTGTGTTTTCCTGTCTGTTTTTATAGTTTATAATAGTATTTAGAATAGAAGTGTAGTATAGCAGCTTACTGTGAACTACAGTCAACGTTCATTACTAAGGATAGCTGCTACATTATGGGAAGGATGTGCTTTGTCTTGTCTGTTCTGTAGTGATCTTGATGATGTCTCTGTATGCACTTATTGTACGTCGTTTTGGATAAAAGCGTCTGCTAAATGAATGTAATGTAATGTAATGTAATGGCTCAAAGCCTCTCCCGGTGGGTAGTGAAGACAATAGCCACAGCCTATGAGGCTAGCGCCAAACCCTCGCCTATTGATATCCAGTTCTCAACCGGTCCACCAGCTGCCTCATTGGCAGCCCTAGAAGGCGTACCTCTTAAATAAATTTGTGAAGCGGCGACCTGGACGTCCCCGTGCACATTTACGAGGTTTTATCATGTCAATGTGGTGCTCAACGGTCGGTGCAACCGTCTTACCTGCAGCCTTGGCATCCACATAAGGATGATAGTCCCTCCTGACACTTTGGGTATAAGCCATCCATATTTACGACCCTAATGGTCGGACAAATTAAATAGAATGAACAGTTACGACTGTAACCATGTTCTATGACTATTAGGGATCATAGTCACTCAGGACCTTTTAAGGGCGAGAAAATTGTTCCGAGGATATCTGCAGTGACGCTCCCCCATTTATGGGAGGAATTGCGTCACTATGCGGGGGTCATGTACTATGACAATTGTGGTTTCAATGCATCTGGCCCCAGAAGGCCATCCATATTGATGACCCTAACGGTCATCCGGAACTCATAGAACATGGTTACAGTCTCACTCGTTCTCACTCTCATCCAGAAAGGGCCAGTGTGGGTTCAGGCTTTTGTTCCAACCAAGCAGTTACACACCTGATCTACAACTAATCAACAAATCGAGCATAGCGTCAGTTCAGGCAGGTCACAAGAGTGAAACCTGGCATAGGTAATCAGCTGACAGCTCAGCTGAGTAGTGATGCTACTTGAATGGATTGATTGGTGAATCAAGGCGGTCTATTTAACAGCCTCGCCCTAACATGGTGGATCCTCTGATGCACGCCTGCTGCAAACAAAACCCCCCCCTTCCACCCCAGCTCCATCCTCTTCAGTTCCCCTTTGCGCACTGACACCTAGCCTATATCGCTCCTGCATGGCTCACTAATATGTTTGAGTGCCTACTGATTTCTTTCCTCTCCTTCCCTCTTCGGCAACCGCCGGAGCGGTAGCTATAGATCAACAAACATCGTTCTCCAGAAGCAGCCGGTCAGCTTCAGCTCCATGCCGTCCCCAGCTGATGATGCCACCTGCTGGCCTTCAATCCGCCTTCCACCACCATTTCATTATGTATTGACATTTTCATATGTTCTGTCTTGCATTTTTCTATTCTGTAATCAGCCATTCAGTAACCGGTGCCAGTCAGCGGCGGATGGACTCCCCCCTCAGAGTCAGGTTCTGTCCAAGGTTTCTTCCTGCTAAAAGCAGGGAGTTTTTCCTTGCCACGGTCGCCCTAGGCATGCTCTATGGGGGTTCAGGCCCGGTTCCTTGTAAATTGTTGTGATAATGACACTTAAAAGTGCCATATGCATACAACTGATTGAATGGAATCTGTAAAAAAACATTCTCAGTGCTGCCGGTTCTGTTCTAACTGCAACCCTATTGGGGGTTGTTGCTGCTGCCCCCGCCGCCATACCCATGCTTGCTCGCGTGGATGGGTTGGAGGGCTTAGTGAACAGAACCATAACGCCAAACCTAAAATGTATTGTTTTTATAATGTCAATAAAGTTTTATTTGAACAACAGTGGCCTGACTGAACTAATGTTAGAGTCTGTGCTACAGCCTACGGATCTTGAGTAGTAGAATCAGGTGTGTAACTGCTTGGTGGAAACAAATGCCTGCACCCACACCTTTCTGGAAAACCTTCCATACCATGTGCAACAGCCAAGTCTGTAAAAAAAAATAGTAAGAAAGTGCTATACAAATAAAATAAAATTTAACTGAATTGAATTTTTAGAACAAAAGCAGAAGTCAGCAATCATGGTTTTCCTAAGACCGGAATATGACTCATGAGTACACTTCATAACTGACCATGTTACATCAACACAACACCAATTAATTTCTGTTCAGACTCTTCATAAAGTTAAGCACATACAGCGCCCTCCATAATATTTGGGACAAAAAACATATTTTATTTCTGTACTAAACTATTTTAGATTCACATGTGGTTAAAGTGCAGATTCTCAGCTTTTATTAAAGGGTCAAAGGAGCTTCAAACAATCACTCTGCTGCCAGATATGCAGTAGATGTGGGTGGATAACTTGTAAGAGTACCTGAAAATAAGACATAAAAAGTCTATTGGTGTTGTTGGGTCAGACATCAAAAAGTCATAGCATACCTTTACTAAGGAAGCAATTGAACACACCTGACTAATCAGACATGCCTGTGAAACCATTGTATATGTATAAAAAGTGCTGTAATTTCTACATGGTGAACCAAACCAAAATGTATGAAGCATACCCTTTAATAAAAGCTGATTACAAATGTAAAATGGCCAAATCAAGAAATAATGCATTTTGTCCCAAACATTATGGAGGGAACTGTATCTCTGCAGTGATGTGTATTCATATAAACCATGTAAAATTATACATTTTACAACTGGAACTGTTCAGCTGGAAATTATTATTGTGAAACCTTATTTTCTCTGCCCTTTTAAAAAAGATCAAAAATATTATAACAACTTGTGAGCATTTTTTTTAAATTACAATGTGGTTAAAAAAAAAGATTTAAAAAAATGCTTTTCAAAAGGACCTGCTAACCCAGCAGAGCTCTTTTCCAGTAGTATGTTTGTTTAAGTCAACCTTAACTTGAGTCATGGGGAAAATCAATCGGCTAAAGCAAACAGGGGACTGTCACAAGATGCATTTGCTGTTGTTCTCCAGCCTCCGTTCAATGAGTGAATAAGAAATTCATTATTTATCCGGCTGATATCTAACCTCAACCAGAGAGCACCATACAGAGAAAATCAAGTTCAAGTCCAGTCTGTTAGCATGACTAATGAAGTCCTGGGGATATCTTTTGATTGACAGGTGGTTAAATCATTTAGCTCATTCCGCCTTAGCTTCCCGTGTAATTTAATTAAGTTTAATGAGTCGCTGTTTGTAACAGAGTTTTTTTTCCCCCCTTCATAAATCTTAGGAGGAAATTACTTGGTCTTAAGTCAAGCTATCACACAAGCAAGTTGTATGGTAAAAAATTAGCTTTGTATGTCAGTTATCGGACCGATGCCCAAATGTGCTGTATGTGCATACGGACTGTGTGTGTGTGTGTGTGTTTATGCATTGTGCATTTTACATTAGGACCACTTACAGCACTGTAAGAGCAACATACATAAATAACATTGTTATCTGCATGAAACGGAACACCAATGGCAAATACTAATCTGTATCATATACGAAAATATTTAATATTCCAGTCTGTACGGGTCATGGTTTATGCTTGTGTGTGTGCATGTGTGTTTGTTGCTGGGACTGCATTTGTTTGTGTGTGTGTGCAGGTGTGCAAGAATATATTCTCATACAGTTAGAAGGGCCATATGTGTATGCAATAACCTCCCAAAACTACTAGAGCAAACAAGAAAGCCCACAATGTCTTTCTTTCCCTTAAATAACAATGTCTTGCTTTCCCTCCCTAACCTGCTCTTCCATATATTTAGCATGACAACAGAAAGCCAGCAATTACACAGATTCTTAGGAGACCTCTTTAATTAAGAACGGGAAAGTTTTAATGTATCCATATTTTGTAATATATGTAAAACTATGCATTCTCTTTCTTGGCAAGACGGCAGTGAATCACTTGTCCCACTCTTAAACTGCTCTGCCAATCACAGCTATATTCCGATGGAAGATTTCAGAAGATTCCAGAAGATTTCCCCGAGGCTCTGCGTCTCATCAAGGAGAGGAGAGGAGAGCAGAGCAGAGCAGAGCAGAGCAGAGCGTGGAGTCGGAGCGCAATATCTCACACCCCGTTGTTGTGAAACGGGAGAGGTGCAAGAGGCGGACTCTGCAGCGATCAGCAGTCATATCACATCATTGTGCTCCGACCGCAATTTTCACCGCACCGAGTGCGTGAGAAGCCGCGCGGACAGAGAGGGAGACGAGGGGGAGGAGAGAGAGAGAGAGAGAGAGTTAGAGAGAGAATTACAGCAGTCGCCACGCAGGTGGAGAGGGGATAATGGGAGAGCTTTGAGCCTGTAGACATGTCTGGGGGAGCACTGACGATGTGGAATAAGAAATGTTATGAAGGCGATAATACAATAAGGCCAAGGTAATTGCTCCCGGTTGAGAACTGAATGACAAGTGCTGGGCAAAATGAGATTCATTCTGTCATGACTTTAAAACAATTCGCTCTGATTCACAATGCAAAATGGAAAAAAAGAACTTTAATACAAATGAAAGCCCTGGCCTTATCAATGTTAGAAATGGTGACTTCATGGGAATAGGGAAGCGTGATTGTGCTGTAATGTGACTCTTTCACTCCCCTGTAAATCAGTCCATTCCACTTACAACACTCATCCTTGTAGAAAGACATGTCCTTTCATTTAAATACAGTAAATGCTCCGTGTGGAGAAACAAATGTCTGGAATATTTTTATCATTCCAAAACATCAAAAGAGGAGGTAACAAAGTTAATTTTTATCAATACTCATGAATATTCCAACGCTTGAAAGAACTGACCACTGGTAGGTGTCATGTCAGGAGAAGGCTGAATGTTGCAATTTATGTCTATGGAAAAATCTCACCGGCTTTAATTTATGTGATCTCCTGAATCATTTCAGCATATCATTTCTATTTGTTTATTTAATTTAAATATTACAGCAATCATCTCTGTGAACAATTGGTTATTACTTTGCATGATATTTAACTACACTGCCTGGCCAAAAAAAAAGTTGCACACTCTAATATTTTGTTGGACCGCCTTTAGCTTTGATTACGGCGTGCATTCATCGTGGCATTGTTTCGACAACCTTATGCAATGTCACAACATTTATTTCCATCCAGAGTTGCATTATTTTTTGGCTGAGATTTGTATTGACGACGGGAGAGTCGAACCACTCCGTAAAGTCTTCTCCAGCACATCCCAAAGACTTTCAATGGGGTTAAGGTCAGGACTCTGGTGGCCAATTCATGTGTAAAAATGATTCCTCATGCTCCCTGAACCACTCTTTCACAATTTGAGCCCGATGAATCTTGGCATTGTCGTCCTGGAATATGCCCATTGATGGGATAACCTGGTCATTCAGTACATTCAGGTACTCAGCTGACTTCATTTTATTGCTGCATAACGTTGCTGAGCCTAGACCTGACCAATTGAAGCAACCCCAGATCATAACACAGCAACTTATTTTTTGGCCAGGCAGTGTATTCTGGACTCTGTAAAAGGACATTTACCAAAATTCTGTATTTTCATACAGTAAATGGGAAGTTAACAGGGGTAATTTTTACAAATACTATGTATTACTATATATTAAAAAAATACTAAACATTACTATATATTACATAGTGTTACGATCCGGGTATGAACTAGACCCAAATGCACGACTCAACACACAGGAAGTTCAAGAATACTGCAATAATTTATTGCTTCGACCAGAATTCCTCCTGAAGTATAGGGAGAACAAGAATAGACAGACAATCAGGGAATGAGTTAATTGGGCAAGGCAGGGAAGTGCCGGACAGGACACAGGCAGGGACTAGACAGGAACGGGCTGTACAGGAACCTGGCAGGACAGGAACTGCCTGGACGGAACCAGGCAGGACAGGGACTGGTAGTGGTGGCAGGGATCCGGACAGGCTGAGCAGAGGAGGAGCGGGGAGCAGGAGACAGGACAGAGCAGAGTGGCAGGAACAGCTGCAGGTTAGCAGAGCTGGGGTCCCGGCTGGACGTGCACACAGCAACAGGTTGGCAGCAGCAGCAGCACAAGCAGGAGGCACGCACCGCCGCCGGTTAGCAGAGCTGGAGCATCGGCTGCATGCACACACAGCAGCTGGTTGGCAGGAACAGCAGCGCAAGCAGGATATACGAACAACTGCAGGCTGGTAGACTCAGAGCAGACAAAAGTTAGTACAGCGAGGCAGGACAGACTGAACAGCGTGTTTGCGCCGTTCCTGGCGAGAGCTGATCAAAGCTGGACCGAGCTGGAAATGGCGAGTTAACGCACAATGCAAGACAAGGCTTTTAAAGTTGGCAAGACAAGACTAGATACATCCACGAGACAAGACCAGCGAGTCACTACAAAGAGACCCAACGAACTGGCTTTAGCGAACTAGATCAAAACAACACTTAACGAACTAGCCCCGGACAAAGAACACTGGGTGACTAAATATAAGAGTTAATCGGTAACAATTCAGTGCCGCGTGCGAATGTATGCGCGAGTGACCAACGGAGCAGAGAGTGTGCAGAATGCATGCAGAGAGAAGGAAAGGGATAGGCGGACAAAGAGCAGTGGAACAGAGTGACACAAAAGGAAAAACCACGCCCAGCATGCAGTACGAGGGAAACAAACAGGAATACAAACAACACGACACGAGAGGGAACAGGCAAAACACGGGACACAAAAGGACGGGAGTGAGAGCATCACACATAGTCCCCCTATTTCCGGCCAACTATCATACCAGCCTCAAACTATCACTCTGCTTCCAGATATGCAGTAGATGTAGATGGATCACTTTAAGTGTTTCTTCTCCTGACATTTTTCCATAGATTTCAATAGGCAAATTAGTCTACCCTTAAAAGTGATCCATCCAGATCTACTGCACTGTTGATCAGTTGATCCATTTGTATGCTAATAACTCTTGAATTAATGGCCTATATAGGCCCAATGGCCTATATTTTTTTCATACAGAAGGCACATGCCATTGTGTTGCAGGATACATTCCAACTTTCTTGCGATGCATTTGTTGTGAAAACAATTCTTTATTTTTATGATAATAACCATTGAAATAGGCCTAGCAAGATATACTTTTATGAAATTGCAAGCTGGAAACAATCCACACAATAATATAGCCTAAAAGTCAGTAAAATGACGCATTTGTGGGAACAGTGCCGTTGTGTGCAACAGTTAAATGGACTGAGCTGGGTTGATATAGTAGGCTACAAATTAGATATACAGTAGGTGATTAAAATGCAGCTGACATTTTAAAAATGAATTTCATAATCAGCTAGTAAGCTACCTTCCCCGAAATCTCTGATAATATGATTCACTCATCACAGTATCGGTACTGGTGGTGCATGGGGCATCCTAGCCAGGTCTAGCACTGCACAATAATTTACATATCTCTCTCATTCACAACTGTTGGGTCCAATTGGGTCCGACTGGTTCGGGTCCATTTTGGAATGGGTCCGACTGCCTTGGGGTTTGGTTAACAGAGCCACGGGTCCATTTCAGAATGGGTCCCACTTTTTGGAAAACGTTCGAAAACCTCACTGTAGCCGTGAATGTGTACAGGATTGCATGCCGACACGCACCTGTAGAATAATATTCCATGCGACATTCCATTGGTGTTACTCGGGAGCTCTGCAGGAATTTCAAATATCTTAATTTGACAATTGTACTGTTGAACAGATGTGTGGTGTTTAATGTGTACTGTTAATACGCAGTATGCAGTCCGCAAAAAGAATATCCTGGATACTATTTTCCAACCGTACTGTGGAAGTATCCTAAGCCGTCCCACCCTTGCGCAGCCATGTTGTTTTAGTTGTTATTGAAGGAAAACATCAGCGAAGCTGCGCCTCATTTTTCTTTTAAATGAAGCTGTGCGTCATATTTATGTGACCAAAATGTTGGCGTACTTCTTGCAAAGAATGCTCCTGAATATACTCAGCGAAACCCCGGAAGTAAGTATATCATAATGGGGTTTTAAGTATACTACATTGAGAGAACATTTTGCCTACTTTACTTTCTCATCCTGTCTACTCAACAAGCCTACTCAGTACTATGGAACTGTGCTGATTCAGACACAGCCTTGGACAGAGGAGTAAACACTTGGAAAGTGGCAAATCGATGCATTTTGTTTAAACATCAATGGTAAACGTTGCTATGTTTACGAAGGAACACAAAAGATCAAATCCGCTGTTAAAGAGTGCATGCATGCATTTCAGCTGAAGTGCTCTTTGTCTGATGATCATATGACATTACAATAACTTAGAGGTACAGTTGCTGATTCCCAATTTGCAAGATGTTTTCTTTAAAAACAGGCACTGCAGCAGTCCCCTTCTCAAGATCGGAACCTGCAAACTTGTAGTTAAACAATGACAACAGTTCAATAACCACTGACGCTACTGCTACACAGTATAGACTTTTCTCAGTAATTCACTTTATTCTGAGTGAGCATAGACATTCTCCTCCCTTCGGTATACAATCACGTTTAATTTCCCAGTCCCTGTCTTCTAGATGGAAAAAAATACAATGAGACAAGTGTTACAGCTCTTATCTTTAAAAATACATCGGTTCATCTTTGGAAGAGCCTGCACCACTTGAATACTTCACTTATGTTTTTTTGTGCCGTTTTACCTCATGAAGTGAACATACCTCCAGCTACATAATGCTGTTTTTTCCATTGCGCTGTCTTTCCGTTTCACAGATTTTGTTTGTCTCTCATCATACCCTGTTGATATTTACAGTCCTTTTGATGTTCCTACAGAGAACATATCAATATGTTCCGTCATTGCTTTCATCACTTCTCCGGTCTTCTTCAAATACCTTTTAAGCGAATGTCTCTTCTTCCCTGTTATTGTCCTGTAATTATTTTGCATGTCACCGAGGGAGAGTAATTGTGAGAAGGCTATTTATAACGTTTCATTGATCTCCGTGTCATAACCATCCATGCGATCCACAAATTAGAACCTTGTGCGATCTTTTCTTTATTCTAACTTTTAAGGCGAAGGATTGATCTTTGACCTGAGGTGACCCCATGGTGACAAAAAGGGGTGGAGTGTACACTTCATGAAACCATATCAGACCACTATGCACCACCATACACAATAAGCATGTATTACTCTGTGCCACAACTCATGCCAGATGTCTGCATGGTTTGAGCTGCCTTCATTTATATCAAATGAATTTGCTAGTAGTTTGAATAGTGGCATATAGGGCCCTATGAAGGGCATTATTTGACTGGCATAGAGCCGGTCTCCCATGTTCCTTGTGTCTGTCATTCAAATAACTTGCAATGCCTAAATAGCCGACAGTGGCCGATAGCACCAAGTTTAAATCCCGGCGAGGCCTTTCTGTGTGGAGCATGTTCTCCCTGTGTCCGCGTGGGTTACCCCCAGCTGCTATGGTTTCCTCCCACAGTACAAAGACATGCAGGTTAGGCTAATTGGAGACTCTAAATTGCCAATAGGTATGAGTGTGTGAGTGAATGGTGTGTGCGCCCTGCGATGGATTGGCGGCCTGTCCAGGGTGTATTCCTACCCCTCGCCCAATGCATGCTGGGATAGGCTCCAGCATGGATGGACTGATTACTCACATCTATGTTATGTGTTCATGCATTCATATGTGCAGCACATTCATAACGCCACCAAAATGCCCAGCATTTGCATTTAAAACCTGGTCTGCATTATTGACCATCAAACTTGCACAGTGCCGAATCTTTCTATTGACCTAACCCATATTGACGACGAAACTACCAAATCTGGCGCAGCGGACAACTATTCCGTTTGCAATACATGGATATAGCAATCCCGATTGCGCCCAGGAGTGTTTGCGATTATGTTGTCACAAAAATAGTGCAAATGTAAAATGGTACACTGTAACTTGCAAGGTTATGTACAGCAGCCAGTGTCTGGCTTCCAACAGGGCGAAATATTCTGCTTCCACTCACAACTTTCGGCAATCTCGACCCTCCATGTTGCCAACCGGTGTTACTATGGAAACAGATATCTCCTGCGTTTCCCCCCTACCAATCAGAGTCTGACGAGAAACAAGAGGGTTTTTTTTTCCCTCTTCATCATAATCTTTACTGGAGTCATTTATCCTCGCCGCGGGCTTCCGTGCTATTTATGATGTCAAAGACTTATTACACGTATGTGGAATACGAACGTGGAGTTAGCCTATCAAGAACCACATGCTTGGCTCTTTTTCTTTATTCTGGGAGAGAGGGAGCAATATGTCTTCCAGGCAAATGAGGTAAAGTTCTCTATCTTTGCTAAAAGGTTAAATATATGTTTAGGGCAGTACATCAAATCATAGGTTGCATTGACAGGGTGATTGCAAGACCAACTGCATATTCACAGGATCACAGAATGCAGTTACAAATATGTACAAGGGTCTAAGCACTTTCACAACAGGCAAAAGTGGAGAGAAAAAACACACCGGTCATGTAAAACAGTCTTTTAACCTTTTTTGTCCTTAGCGTTTTTTTGTTTGTTGTTTTTTTCCTGCGATGAAAGAGCATGTAACATGATATTAACGTAGGTGCCAAGCACGCAACAAAATGAAAACTGAGTATATATTTTTTTAAAAGCCAATATAATATAGAAACATTAACCCGTAGAGACCCGAGGTGATTCTGACATTTTTTCACGATCCTCGGTCTTATACAGATTAAGCAGGTTTATGTAATGGATAGCCCACATGCAACCGCTCGTTTTGTTCCAAGACTTGTCTTCATCAGGAAATATCAAGCTTAGGCCTGGATATGATATGGATTAGTTGGTAGACCCTATTATGAGGAAGAAATCATTTTCTCTTCACTTGAGTATATCTCTAAAAATATCTCCCAAAAAAAAAGTGTCAGTTCAGGTATATCATCTTACATTATGAGAATAGGTTTTATGGAGTAGTCAGATCAATAGGACACACAATTTATTTATAATGTATAGAAATATCAGTGGAGTACATGACGGAAATATGCTCAGAGAACTGAAATGGGTACATAAAACTGTTATTTTATTTTGATGACACTAGAACCATTTCAAACAACACATAGCTATGTACAACAATAATACAGTATAGAATAAAAATAAATGAACACTATACACAGCTATATTATAAAACATAAATAAATAACTTTACAAATAGCTATTAGTATAATAACTACTAATTTAATTTTTTTTTTGCAATGAACTGAATGATTACAAACTATTGAAGCAGGTGACAGACGGCCTGCAAATGTAATGTGAAACAAACACAGTTTGAGAATAATTGTAGGTTCTGTATTACCTGTAAAACAATGATTGAAATAGTTATAATAGTAAATATAGTAGAATATACAAAGTGTGTATTTTATTACACAAACAGTGTACAACACATAGCCTATTAGAATAGCAGTATTCATATGGTATTCACATTGTCGTCAACACATGGAAATAAATATCCGCAGAAAGTGCACTTTCACCCAGAGAATCATCGTCGTCACTACAATAAAGTATGGCTTCAAATGCTTCTTCGTATAATGTTTTTTTTTTTTTCCGGAGGTATGTGTCTAAAGTATTACACCTCCAGTGAAACGTGTTATCTGTGTGTGCAGCAGGTACTACTGCCAGTGATTAAGCAGTATAAACTTCGCAAAATGTATGCACACACTCAACTGCAACCCTGCTTTTACTGTTTTTTAATTCAACATATTTGAGAGTCGCAAGTCTCTGCTGACTAACAAAAGAAAGAAAACGATCCTACGGTCAGAAATAAGAGTTATTTGAGAGAGATGAAAGGGAGTGATCTTTATGCAAACTGCATTATTCAGCTTTGAAGTGCTGAACATACTTTCATAAGGGTTTCAGAAAAAGGTTGAGAAAAAAAGCCTCGATTTCTAAACTGACCCCTTTAACTGTTTTACGCAAATTTCCAGACTTGTTCTTTTTCTACAGTCTTGTGTATTAAATAAAGTCCTGTAATAAAACCATTACAAAGCACAAGCTATGAGCCTCCAACAAAATTTTGGCCAATGACTTGACTTGCAGACAATGCAATTGTGTGTAGAAAGAAAGTAGTTGAACTCCTCATGTAGTGATAATTTAAACTATATCAGATAAAACTGTGCTTTTTTTACGTTTCTGTTTAGGGAAAGATGAATGAAGTGTCACAGGAGGCAATCAGGTGTGTATTATTTTCTGACGATCAATAGGTAACCTGCTGTTTGCATGGGGTGGCTTTCTTTTTCTGAATTGAAAACACTTCCATGATGTGGATGGAGTAGGTTATATTAAACTGGAATAAATGTCATCCGGGCAATCTACTCCATTATTCAACAGACACCCCCCCCCCCCCCCCCCAGCTCAAAGATTCATTTCACTTCAATAACAATTCCAGACCACAGTGGAGGACACAAACAATGCAAAGCCAGTCTGTCATTGACAAGAGGGATGTTTAATTATGATAAGCTGGAAATCGAATTCATCGTTCAAAATTTTAATTGATTATTTCAAATTGTTTCCTAGCGCGATAAAATGAAAAATGAAACGTTGAAAACAAGAATGGGAAGTTAGAGAAGCGATGAAGTCCCATGCATTTTTAAACGAGTGACATTTCATCGGAGGGAAAGAAAGGCTGGTGAGAAGAAAAGGGGGAAAAGAAAACGATTTATGTATGCACTGTAGGGTACACAGCTTGAGAGTCCAGGTGACACAATAAAGAATATATTTATGCATTTTTATTTTTCATTTATTTACTTACTGTAGTCAAGGACAATGTTTCAATGGCATGATGTGTGGTGGAAATGTTTGTGATCCCTCAGTAACACGGAAGCAACAGCAGTGTGCAGATATTATTTCTCGTCATCATTTGCTTTGTGTTTACCTTGTGCTTTTTCCTGTGAACACACCCTTCTGTTTTCTAAAAAAATATATAAACTAACTTTATATTAAAGCGGCAGCTGTTTCCCACCTGTTTAATATGAGCATATGACACTGACTGCCAAAGACAAGGTCTCTCTGAGGACCCCACTGGGAGGGCTAGATTAAATCAAATCTTGATTCATCCACCAATCACAAATTGCCAATGCGATGACACCAAGGCCACCCTTAGGGGGGCGGGGGGCTCGGGTGTGGGGGAGTGGAGGGGGTGGCCAGAGCGGAGCAAAAATCTCGGACTAATAAAAGAGCTGTCATGGCCGTCAGGTGCGTCGGCTTTGATTAGTGGGAGGGGTCATAACGCCGATCTTAATCTCATCTTTATTGAGAACCAAAAATATCTTGTGGAAAAACAAAGGATTTGACAGCTCCATCCCCTCCCCTAAGGGAGGGATGCAAAAAAAGACTTTTTTTTATCTCAGCAGCTGATGCCCTCAGTGTGTCCTTGTGATGCTCCATCTGCAAAAATACAAATAGTGTTTACACAAACGGTTGGCTTACTCGTGCTGTGGCGGTTTTATACACGTGGACTGGATGCCTAGACATGTATGGGTTTGCATAGTGCACATAGGGGTTTATACAATGTATCGTATTTCACAATACTATTGTTGCTTGTATTGTTGTAATGGCACACACGTGAAGTTGATCATGTACAGGTGGTCTGATAGAGTACGTTGACGGGTACACTTATAACACGCGCGAGCGTGTTTATCTCGTATATCTCAAATTACATGTCAACTCCATCCCAAACCGTTTTAGTGCATCAGACAGCTGACAACAATTTGTCAGTGTAATCCTGCATATATGATTGAAACCATATTTATCTGCGCCTACTGAAAAAATACCTTAGAAAAGACTG